>NMRB01001046.1:192659-214542 GCA_002633025.1 Notospermus geniculatus | reverse complement strand
CGATTTTCTGGTCTTCCATCTGACCCCCTTCAGAGCCTATATACAAATGTGTAACTTGGGCATAAGAGTGGGCTTCTTGAGCATCAAAGTCGGATTCAATTGGAAGCATGGAAAAATCTTAACAGCCTGTAATCTTATGCATTAGAACGAGTCCCTAGAGGTAATTTGGAGGAAGTCGGAATGGATACCCTGGCATTGATGATGGGTTGTCATCGGAATTGCATTATTTCTTAATCATAGGTTTCTTCTGAACAGACGGTTTATCAGTGTAGAGTGTGTGGGGTGTGAGATGTGACCAGTCTGTACAGAACAACCTGTTAAGTGCACATTCAAAAATGTTTTAGCCCAACCAGTTTGAAGTCATTTTGAAACCATTTCTGGAACCGTTTTCGTTAAAATGACTTCAAACCGTTTTAAGAGGCTTCTACTGTTGCACCCTAAACCATAACATCTTAAAACGTTTTCAAACCGTTCTCAGACTTTCGAAGCCGTTTCAACCATTCTCGTGTAAAAAGGGCGATTAATTGAACCAACTTCATCCCACATGTATTTTACATACAATACAACGTCTTTCTAATAACTCACTGTGATTTCTGGTTGTGACTCTAAGGCGTCTCTCGCTGTAATTGTCAAGTGTGTACGTGACAGACGGATGGATTAAGGTAACAAATGGTGCAAACAGGGAAACTTCATGAAACAGCTATTACAGTGATTAGAAATGTCCTTTATTTCTTCTTTTGGTAGAAATTTAGGTTCCTGGAAAACTGAGACAAGGCTTGTTTCCACTACCGTGGATTCCGAATGGAGTGTGGCAAACGGAGGGTTAATTTCCCTGGCATATGGGACAATTAACACGTCATGTATTGTTAATCAACCATCGAAGGATTATCTAAAACCTTGTGAAAACTGCCACGCTCGCTGCAAACCAAACAGAATCTCAGGCCTTTAGATTGCCCTGGAGGAACAACGTTGACATCGTCACCCAAAATATACCCACCCCCAAAATCGTGCTTGATGTCTCCCAAAATGTGCCTCCCAAAAAAAACAAATAAAAGATGCAAAATCACAAGTTTTGGGTGAAAATTTCGACGAAACTTTCACATTTTGTTTACATCCACCGCCATCTTTGATTCCGTTCAATCGGGTCGACTACCCATGCTAAGCCACCCGAGTTAACCTCACCACTCGAACTGATTTGTATGCAGCAGTGTCGTGTAAAGACCCGTTGAACAGTACAACATGGTACAAGTTGCGAGGTGGATTGACACTCGGTCAGCTTACCTACCCTACCCGAGTTCGTTCAAGTCCAACCTACTCCACGATGCTTACGGCATGTACGACGCTTTGTCACACTACCAAAATACCCCATCAAAAAATACAGGGTGTTTCTCCTCTGGGGGAATCTAAAGGCCTGAATCTTCACTGTAGTCATGGTAGTGGGAACTGGGCTTCACGGTCGCTGCTCATGCCCTCAGGAACACGATCGGCTGCATCTTTTTACCGATCTGTTGCATGGTACGATACGTATGGCAGAAATGAAAAATCATAACCTGGAACTTTCAATTAGCATCATCAGTCATGTCACGAAGAGCAAGCTGGCCAGCACAATAAAACATCGTATAAGTAGCTAAATTATTGACATGTTGTCAGCCTCTAATGTTGTATTATCTCAATTACGGTATGATATCCTGGTGTGGTGAAAAACATTGTTTCCCTCCGGCTTGGTTGGTCGTGTTGATATGCGGCTGGTTGAGGTGTACAGCCATGACATCTACCTAACAAGACATAATGTCATCTTCGGTTAGTTAATTGTCTACTGCTTTTAAACCGCTGTAGGTATCGCGCTTTCTGCATATCGATATCTTGCTGACTGCTGAGAGTAGGGCTTTGCACCATGATGTTGTTGGACATCGTGACTGCTGGAGGCTGCTCTCTTCAGGAAGCCTGCTGCTACTGCTGTTCGTCATCAGGTCATGCTGTCATCGCCATTTGAACTGCTGTTGGACATCATGCCTGCTGCTGTTGTTCATAAGGCCTGCTCTCATCATCATTGATCTGATGTTAGACATCGTGCCTACTACTGCTGCTGCTCTTCATAAGGACTGCTGTCAGGAGTGCCAGCCATCAATTGAACTGCTGCTGTACATCATACCTACTGCTGCCTCTTCTTTATAGAGTGCTGCTGCTTCTTTATAAGTCTGCTGTCTGTCATCAATTGAAATGCTGTAGACATCATACCTACTGTTGCTGCTCCTTTATAGGTGTGCTGTCTGATCAATTGAAATGCTGTGATGTCATACCTACTGCTGCTGCTCCTTAAAGCCTGCTGTCAGGAACTGCTTTTGACATCATGTCTACTGCCGCTGCTGTCTTCATAAGGCCTGTTGTCAGTAATCAATTGAACTGCTGACTGCTGCTCTCCATGGACTGCTGTCAGGAGTGTCAGCCATCAGTTTGAACTGCTGTTGGACATCATGCCTACTACTGCTGCTCCTTTTAAAGGCCTGAGGTCAACCACCAATTGAATTGCTGCTGGACATCATACCTACTGCAGCTATAAATTTTCTTAGGTGTGCTGCTGCTCCTTGTCAGAGCCAATAATAATAGGTCTGCAGTTGAATGACGAGAAATAATTATTGAATTACAGTACCTGGCACAATTGACCTCCCTAAATCCGCGTACCTTCCCCGTACGTGACGAGGAAGGTAGGCTTCAGTTCATCGCGTATGGTATGGGTACGTCACGCGTCTCTGTTGCGTGACGTCGGGTGAATGACGTTACGTCTTCACTGCATGCCTTCCATGACGCTGCGCCACGCCCTCGGAAGATACGAGGACGGCACGTGCATGACGTTGCATGTAGTACACGGATGGTGCGCGGCGCAGAAGGGAGGTCAATTGTGCAAGGTACTGTAGTATGTGTCAGATATCAATTGAATCTCTTTTGGCCATCATGCTCACTAGTGTGGCTGCTCTCCCATAAGGAGTGCTGTCAGTCAGGAATGTCAGCCACCAATTGAATTGCTGCATGACATCATATCTACAACTGCTGCTGTTCTTCATGAGGCCTGCTGTCAGTCTTCGAACTGATGATGTGGGACGTCATGTAGTGCCTTCGAAACTTCACATCATTTGTTATGTAGAAGGGTAATTTGTGTTTCTCCATGGCAGCAACATGCTGATGGGTTAAGATTTAGTAGCGCAATTTGCACCTTGTCAGAGTCAATAATAATAGGCAGTTGAATAACGAGAAATAGTTATTAAATTGGAATTTACGGAATGGCTCGATCTGCCCAGAATCTGCCTGGGAATTATTCCACAACGAAAATCAAATACACTCAAATTTGCTCCCAAATCAGCTGAGAAATGGTAATCTATTGATTAATGTTGCAAAAATAATCTCATTGATTTAGAATTAGTATCTCTATCTGTTCTGTTAGTGCTAAATGTCAGATAAACGTTTGAGAATGCTCTCGGTGTGATTCTATATGCAGCATCTTGTACTGAATAGTGAATTGTATGCAAAACGTGTGGTATAAGGTGAAAAATAACATCAAAAATGAAAAGTCACCTGCCTGTCAATGGTGAAAATGTATTTTAGGAAGAGAGACGGAAGAATATTAAGCTTGTTCCTGTAGTCTTATCAAAAGAATTTGTAGGTAGATGATGTGTTCAGAGGTGGGGCTGCCGAGGCCTACACATGATCACAATCCATTGGAATATTGGGAGTGGGGGTGGATAAGTCATGATCGACTATCCTATTTGAAGTTCTTCAGCATACGAAATGCATTCACTATAAGCTTATAGCCAGGCTTACATTACACTTGCGACTGGAGGTAACTGATCTGATCAGTCGCTGGTGATGTATGCTCTGGGCGCACATTGCAAATTCAGCAACTCAGTAAAACTTGGAGGACCTAATAAGTCGTCATGACCTGACTGCGTACATCGCATTTGCGACTGGCAGCAACTCAGGTAATATTCAGGGCATTGAGACTCGACGAGACTAGGTTTCGTTCAGGAAACTGGCACAGGTCAGTCGCAAGCCCGCGTACACATGGTACATACATCGCAGCGACTGAACAAAACTGACTGGGTACAAAAAATAGTCGCTAGAAAGTTGAACATGTGCAACTCATGGCGACTGGCAAAATCTCAGTTCCAGGGAGTCACAAGGGTGGGTACATCAACCCTTTCTGGTAACTGCATGATCAGTCGCCTCCAGTTCCAGCTAGATCCTCCCAGTCACCAGTAGCTCAGTGGCGACTAGTTGTCTCCAGTCGCAAGTGTGATGTATGCTAAGGCTTAATGCAGGGCATGAATTCTGTGGCCTTCATTGTTAACCAAACAGTCTTGCCTCCACGATTAGTTAGATTCTCCGTCAAATGTTAACATGGTTAATAAGTGGGGTTTTGTTTCAGAAGCATCAGATTACGGTCGATCCAATGTCTCTGACATTAATGATAAGATATAATTTGCCTCACTAGAATACCAGGAAATGAAATTTACCCCACAATGTTTTGTTCCGTCGTCGCCTGAAGTCTCGTAAGACAGTTCTGCGGAATAACGGAAAATGTCATGTCAGCTATAAATAGCACACTCATCTCGAGGAAGATCGTGTCATGAGAGGGATATCTTTAGCATTGTAAGGTTCTCATGTAACTCCCACTCCGTCTCAGAGTCTGAATTGGGAAGATGTGCCCGTGTGGATGGAAACGTTGCAGCATCATAACGTTGCAGCATCATAATGTTTTCAAAAATAACATAATAATAGAGAGTTCAAGATCTGAAGTTTACAAATTCCTATCTATATCGTCAGTGATCTTGAGTGCCATGTCCATCCTCACTAGGAACTACCTCTAATCGGGCAGTGCTACTGCGGCCCCCTCATTGAATGCAGTCCAGTTGCAGCCCCTACCCTGCTACAGCGCTATTGCAGTCCCACTGTGCAGTACTATTGCAGTCCCTATCCCTCCTGCAGTGCCATTGCTGTCTCATTTCCCCAAAACACAAGTCTCAGCAGTACCATCGCAGTAGGGGCTGCATGTGCAGTAGGGGCTGCACTTCCATGAGGGTAGCATTATATTCCCCCACAAATCCTATTACCAGTAAATACTACGGTCCTACCTTCACAATACCTGTGCACACCCATTCTCACTCAGCGTCATTCCCCTCGCAAACACTATACCACGGTACCACAGTACCACAGCCATCCTTGTCATTCCCGCTACAAACACCGTTGAGTACCACATCCATTCTCACTTGCGTCATTCCACCATCTCACTTGTGTCATTCTCCCCACAAACACTTGAGAACCACATCATTCTCAATTTCATTGCAAATTCTTCCTCATAGCAGTCCATACTACTGTCCCCCCACAAACACTATTGAGTACCACATCCATCTCAGTGGTGTATCCCTCTCCCAACAAACACTATTGAGTACCGTCATTCCCCCAAACACTGTTGAGTACAATGTCCATTCTCAGTAGTGTTATTCCCGCACAAAAACTATTGAGAATCCTCACAACCATCATATACACCCACAAACACTACCTTAGGCATGTTAGGCACCGAAAACATTCAAAGGATCATTTTCATTGCAAATTTTTCCTCATTGCAGATTCTGTAAGCTTAAGCTGTGTTGTGAATCATATTCAATGTTTTTCATTGGTGTCTTGTACACATACATGCAGATACATTAATACTATGTTTGCAGTCAGTGTTGGCCTCTATGCGCTGGCTGACTGGCTATATTTGGCTCCGTCTCTATGGAGGTAGCCAGAAATAGCTGCTCATTTCTTGCTGAATGGTTTGTAAAGCCATGGAGTCCGTATCTATTGTATAAAGCGTGGGCTATTTCAGGCAGTATTGTCGTCAGACTCTCGTGCTCTTAACATTCGATTATTGTGTGTTTCATTCGGTCTGGCGATTTCAGAATTGTGTGATTTATGAATTTGTTGATTTCTCAGGAGGCTGTTTCATCACAAAAGGCTGGTAGTCGCAGATGATGGCTTCCATTCTCCCATACAAAATGCCAGTTGGCCTGTGAATTGACTCAGCTACTTTCATTGTCCCATACAAAATGCTGGTTAACCTGTGAATTGACTCAGGTGATTGCTTCCGTATTGTTCCATGCAAAACACCTGTTAACCTGTGAATTGACTCAGGTGATCGCTTCCATACAAATTCTGGATGACCTGTGAATTGACTCAGGCGATTGTTTCCATATTGTTCCATACAAAACACTTAACCTGTGAATTGACTCAGGTGATCGCTTCCATATTGTTGCATACAAAATGCTGGTTGCCTGTGAATTGACTTGGGCAGCAGGTTATTTATCATACCCTGCAAACAAATGTTTTGGTTGACCTGTGAATTGACTCAGCTGCTTCCTTTCTTCCATACAATACAAAGTGCTGGTAGACCCGTGAATTGACTCAGCCGCTTCCTTTCTTCCATACGAAGTGCTGGTTGACCCGTGAATTGACTCAGCTGCTTCCATTCTTCTATACAAAGTGCTGGTTGACCTGTGCATTGACTCAGCTGCTTCCATTCTTCTATACAAAATGTTGGTTGACCTGTGAATTGACTCAGGTGACCTCTTCTATATTGTTCCTTCCAAAATTCTAGTTGATCTAGCTGTGAATTGACTCAGCTAATTGCATCCATATTGTTCTATAAGAAATGCTAGTCAACCTGTGAATTGACTCAGGCAATGGCTTCCATACAAAACACTGGTTAACCTGTGAATTGACTCAGGCGATTGTTTCCATATTGTTCCATACCAAACACTTGTTTATAACCTGTGAATTAACTCAGGTGATCACTTCCATATTTTTCTAAACAAGTGGGTGACCTGTGAATTGACTCCTGTAGTGGCTTTAAAAGACCTGTGAATTGTCTCAGGCAATGGCTTCCATAGTTGACCTGCGAATTGACTCAGGCAAAGGGTCATATGAATAAAGACTAGCAAATGCTACTTCAGATTTGTACAGCATTGCCTAGTGCATTTGTGTTACAAAATTCAAGTAAAAGCATTTACCGGTCTTTATTCATATGACCCAGTGGCTTCCATAGTTGACCTGTGAATTGACTCAGGCAGTGTCTTCCATAGTTGACTTGTGAATTGACTCAGGCAATGTCTTCCATGTTGACTTGTGAACATGTGTGAATTGACTCAGGCAATGGCTTCCATAGTTGACTTTTGAATTGACTCAGGCAATGGCTTCCATAGTTGACCTGTGAATTGACTCAGGCAATCCATAGTTGACTTTTGAATTGACTCAGGCAATGGCTTCCATAGTTGACCTGTGAATTGACTCAGGCAATGTCTTCCATAGTTGACTTGTGAATTGTCTTGAGTTGATTGCTTTCATATTGTGACAGTGTGAATTGACTTGGGCAGTGAGATCGTACCCTGCAAACAAGTATTTTGTATTTTTTCTCTCGTGACATGTTTTACATGCCTCCACAACATGACTACAACAGTTACAACACATTGATTGATCAAATCATGTGCTCTATGATTTGCTTGTGGTGATAAAATCTCGTCACTGACGATATCTGAGCTATTTATAGGTCAAAATCGCAATATCTTAGCCTGATCAATGATGATTCGAGCTGAACTAGGCTTCTATGGATGTCAATAATAGATTGGCCATTGATTTTATCAGGGGTGGCAGCGTAGAACCAGATGAGAAATCTATGAAACCGATATATCGTAACCTTGGGGGTCAGATATGCTGCACTTTACTGATGATAAGAGTCTAATAATAAGCTTATCCTAGAGCTCAGTGTCAAACTGAGTGAAATGTATTTGATGACTAGGTTCTGTGTACTATGAATTTATAAAAGGCTCACTGTTGCACAGATACACATACATAAGTAGGTTAGTACATGTACATGTATGTCGTTGTCGACCCCCCAAATTCGGGGCTCCGTGATGTCAAAAACGAGACACTATTACTCATGTAGATGTAGGTACATCAGTATGTCAGTAGATCAGTGAGTTTTGAGTGGTAGGTGGACAGTCCTGCCATCTCATTTTTTTGGCCAACAATAGTTAGGTCTCTCAGTACATGAATTTGGATAGCACTGAGGATTCCTTGGGTTACATGTACAGTACGTTGCACAATTGACCTCCCTTTATCCGCGTACCTGCCGCGAACATGACACGGAAAGTAGGCTTCAGTTCATCGCGTATGGTACGGGTGTGTTACACATCTCTGTTGTGTGACGTCGGGTGAATGACGTTACGTCTTCATTGCGTGCCTTCCATGACACCGCGCCACGTCCTCGGAAGATACGAGGATGGTACGTGAATGACGCTGCATGTGGTACGCGGATGGTGCACGGCGCGGAAGGGAGGTCAATTTTGCAACGTACTGTAAGTGGTTGCACTGAGCAGCACCAGTCTTGCTGTAGTAATAGTATTTCTTTCTCTTGCTTGACAACTTCAAAGCTGACACTCTGATGCTCAACGACAGCAGAGCCCTCTATAAATATATGCAGGAAAACCACACACTACATCAGACAGCCGTTGTTGGTGCAACATAACCATTCTGCATAATGCATCGTGTAGAAATCGCTAACCTCTTCCTACACTCTGCAGCAAGCAACCAGATTCCGTGTTCAGCGCTTTGGGATTTTCTCGTGTGCCCAATCAGAAGCCTCGGTTCTTTTGCGATAAATTATTCATATGAGTACGCCGTTCAACTTCGTAGCGAACAACACTAACCTGCTGGTATATAATCCCACTGCCAGTCCTACAACAGACTAACAAATAGTCTCCATCGAATATTGCCTTCGCGGCTTCTTTTTGAGTACTTGTAAGTCCTTCCACGGAGAATTTGCATTCGAATAAAGTTTCATCGACCGCCATATTGTCATCATACCCGAGCTGCCGATGCAAGCTTTGCCATGATTGGTTGCTATTTCTGGAACCGGGGAAATCCGTTGAACACGGAATGTGGTTTGCTTGCGTGAAGGTCAAGGGAGGAGAAGCCAAGTCTTGACCTGAACTCAGTGAAGATGAACATAATGTGAGGAACAATGTGCTTCAGTTGTTCAATCTTCCCCGTGGCAGAACATGGCTTGTGGAGAATGCCTGACCAGGAGATACATGTTTTGGCTAAGATAACCGAGGAAAGGCCATAGGTCCCCAACGTACCCATGCTGTCAAAATTCCCCCGCAACTTGGAAATATCGAAGATCCATATCCGTTAACAGAGGATGGAATATTGGCGATAACGGAATTTCTCAAAGAACATCTTCTCTCAGGCAGCGTGATTAGATTCATCTCCTCTTGACAATACCACCGATTGATTTGAATTGAGGGGGCTTTTTCTCCATTGATCTCGGTCGAAGAGGCTCCTTCGATTGAACAAATCCCCCGAGGAAGTCCATTGATTAGTTTTAAGTGGCCATTGCATCCTGTAAGGATCATCGTGAACATCATTTGTGGTCACTTGATATAGACAAGGTGTCAGTTCGTTGCACTCCAGGCTAACGATTGGATTAGACGTGGTCTGTTCGTTGCCTTTTTTTGAGGTGGGGAAGATGAGGACTGGCAGGATGCTGGACGTCCTGTATACCTCAACCACTGAGGATGATTCTGGTGACAGGAAAAAGGGATTGGCAATGACATAAAGGAGGTTGGCCAGTTGGCCTAGATTCTAGTTCTCATCAATTTTGGCATTGGCAATCTGTGCTGCCATTGGCCCTATGCTGATGTCAGGTCGCACTACGATTGCGTGCGCTGTGATGGAACAGTCGACATCAAGTGAAGAAATTGCAGTCAGGTCGCAAAAGTGAAATTGTGTGCGCTCATCGTGGAATAGGCGGCATCTGTGCGCAAGGAATCGTAACTCGAGTCAGGTCAACTGCGAATGCATTACACCCATCGGGATGACACAGAAGTTGAATAGGTTCAGTCCGTGATTCGTGATCTTTTTGATCAGCGACTGATCCCGATCGTGGTCATTGGGATGCAACTGCAGTCATGTCACACCGTATCAGCGACTGATTTGTTCCACCCGGTCGTGCCTCAGACGAAAAGTGATCCAGAAAAGTCTGTCGCACCTGTTCTGTGCCATCGCAAGGTCAACCTGACATCAGCATTAAACTGCCAAATTATCAGAACAGTTTCCACATGTTCCATAACATCATTCATCAATGGCATTCATCAATGGCAACTTGTGTGACACCCGACTGTCACCCCGCTAAAAACCTAAATGTACTGATCGAGTCATCATCTGGACACTTGTTACTTCCTTGACTCAAGATGCCACCTTCCCTCTAACACTACCCTAACCATGTCACCTGATATTAAGCCAGACTTTCCTCCGTCCTCATCCCTTACATGGACCAGAGATGGGAATTAAAGCATCAGCTGGCAATACCTACGCCCAGCATCCACCTGATCCTCCTCAAGGGGTAACGACTTTCCTGACGCAGTCAGACAGTTGATGTCAAAAGCTTCAAATATTGATTGACATCCGACGTAGAGCACAAAAAATGACACACAAAATGATAGTAAACGTAAAGTTGTCTCTGAATTTCGCAAATTTTCGATCCCAACCAGGGTCTTCCTCAGGCACTTTCTAGTTGACAATGGTAGAGATCCCAGAAGTGGATGATCAGAAGATAGAGTTCACAGAAGATTAACTTCATTGAGATCCCAGAAGATCTCAACTAGACAGGGCCTGAAGAAGACCCCAGTTGGGGTCGAAAATTTGCAAAAATTCAGAGACGGCTTGGCCCTTGCTGCAAGTCATAATTCTAAACATTGATTAACAGCCATGGTTTTACGTTTTACGCTACATCCTTAGTACATGTCCTACTGTAAATTGGTTGTGGTGATGATCTGCATAAGGTTGTTTGAACTGCTGTAATTGGTTTTCACGCATGTCAAAACTGATGATGATTCAATGCCAATCATTTTTGCCTCGTGTTTGGTCAGGATGCATGCAGTACAGTACAGGCCAAAATTAAAGTCCACTTGCTGTGCGCGTGCCACGTGAACGCTGCGCGCGGGCCACCCACCGACGGCGCGTCGTACGTGCACGTCACACACACAGCGTCTTCTACAAGCCGTGCATGGGCCATGCACGGGACGTGCGCCGACTGCGCAGTGCACAAATCATGCCGTGCGCCGTAAGCGCACGTGTCAGGCACCGACTGTGCAGTGGCTCAAGGGGCATTTCAGAATGGTATTTTTGTGACACTGCCGCCTTTTTTGTTGATTCTTTGCCGGGGAGCTGAAGCTGCAGCATCGGAATGACTGGAGACATGGGAGAGGATACACAACTCGTGTCTCAGCGCCGCCTACACGGCTATTCAGGTTCAGGTAACGTCAAAATGTGCATGCGCAGTAGAGATCGTTCCCCTAAACAAAGCCATTCCGTTAGGCCTACCCGTACCGGTACCTACCTGTGCCGAAAAACACCGAAGTTGTGACCTCTGATCTTGTTAAATATGAGAACGGATGGGGGGAATGTCCTCTGGGTATAGTAGTCCTGCTGTGTATTCCTCATTTCGCATTGCTTCATAGGCCTAAGAGGGAGCACGCAGAAGAAAACGTCGCCAAAACACCCAACAGACTGATGCCACGGCGGCCTATGATTGACAGCTGTCATCTCTGAGGTGTTTATCATAACACGTGTTCAGTCACAAAAGCATGCTATAAACACGCACAAACATCAGTTTTACTCAATATTTTTCATTCCTTTATAGTAAACGAAATATGTGCTATTTTTTAAAGTGTAGATCACAATATTTTTTGACCATTTTTAAAAAAATTATGCAAAATAATCTGAAACTCCGCCCACCAGCGATCCAAATACGGTAACGGAAGGAAGTGATGTGGCCTAGCGACGAACCTTGTAAACACGGTCGTAACTTGTCATGATTAAACCCAAATTTTGGTCTGGTCCTGTTTGTAAGTTCGTTAGTTGGTAAAAATGTGGCATGTGTTTTGTTTCCTGCATAGGAAGGGACGGCAAGTGCCCTAATATTTTGTTTTTGACCAACGTTTCACCACATTTCATCACGATTCTATGGGTTTTTCCCGGGGGTTTTTCGCCGTCATGTTGATGTTCGCGGATGTAAACATCAAAATCGGTCCACAATCCTTGCTGTAAAACATCGTTTTTCCACCAAAGTTAGTCAATTTTTTAACTGTCAACCAGAGATGAATACCTGATATTTTAAAGACAAGCCTTGATTCATGAAAACTATCAAACCCTCGTCGATAAGATGAGATTGTTGTGAGAATCTCAGTGTGACTGTTTGGGCGAAGCCTGCACCATGTGCACACAGTGATAGGCCGACATGGGGTGTGCGGGGGAATATCGCCCAAAAAATGGAAATCTATCCCGTGGCGTGTACTGCGCACGTACTGTGCACTTAACACACAGTGTACTTTACTGCGCTGCGTGCCTCCCTTGCGTCGGAGGCGCGAGGGACTGTGTGGACGGCGCGCAGGGTAGAATCTCATGCATTGGGTGAGACGTGGACGTCCCGCGCGCGGGATACGCAGCGCGGTGGACTTTAATTATGGACTGTACTGTAGTAGCAGAGTCTGAAACTGAATTGGTTCAAGCAGTTCTCAGCAGATGACCCAATAGGCGTCACTGGTGCCTGTTGGATTAGGAGCACGCAGCCGCGCGTATTGTCAACAGATGGCAGCAAAATTCTAGCGGGCCAATACACAGGAAAATCTACGTTATTGGTGCTCGATCAAGAATGAATGGGTCCGCTGTATGCATTGAATTGGGCCGTAGTGACACCTATTGGTCAACTCAATGACAGCTCCTATTGGTGCCAACTATTCCACGATAGTTTTGGAACTGCTCTTGTACACATTACACACACTCTGAAACTGCTTCGGTACACGCATTTTGAGAAGATGACCATGATAGGCTCACTAGTGCATATTTAGAATTGGCACCGAAGAGCTATCCAATTAGTGATAGGTTTGAGGACCACTTTGGGGTATAGATGATCCTTCCAGTTTGTGACTTCGTGCTTTCATCATGCTCAATGTGTATCAGCGAATCAACACATATCGTACGACGGTGCCACCGGCTCAACTGAAAACTGTGGCTTTTGATTGCGCAGGCCTTTTGGGGATAGTTCAATTTTTTGCCAACAATGCCAGCATTTATTGGAGCACTCTGACGTAGAAATAAATGTTGGGGGCCGAGCATATGCAACCATCAATACAATACATGCACATTCTCAGCCATCTCTTTGGCCAATAATTGCAAGTTATTTGGCTGCTTTTATCGCTTTGACAGGCTGGACAACTTGATGTGCTTCCCACAAGCAGTAATGGACAGTTTGACCTTTTTAGCGTCAGTGGGGATCCGGTTATCTGAGAATCTGACCAAACCGACTTAATGAAGTGTTGTTGCCTTGTGCCTTGCAAAGGCACAGTCTGCCTTCGTTTGCGAGATGAGACGCCATGGAGCTAACATCTACTCTACGGTCAAAAACAACCGTTATGTTGAGTTGAAAAATGTTGTCCTGTTTATCTCTTGGAGGGTGAAAATGGCCTGCCTTTTTCTCTTGTTCATTGATCACTTACAGTAGGCTGGGGCATGGGTGCCGTGCCATGCCTTGCGTTTTGTGTAGGTCCCTTTGTCTGCCATGCCATTTTGGCTGAACCTCTGCTTGTTGTCATGTTGTCATTTTCTGGGGTTAGTTGAAATCATTGTTGGTCAGGTCAGGTGGTTTTCGTCAGATAAGCCAACACTGGCAGGTTGGACGGACGGACGTACTTCAGCCTTTGACATGTTTGATGATGTATCCACAAGAAAGAGGCACAATTTCCCCCTATTCGTAATTTTCACGTAGGCCACAAGGAGAGTCATCAATCACATAGGGCGTATTCTAATGCCCATTCTTGACAACACTCGTGCTGACCCAGTTCATGTAATTGTTGACTCAACTCGAGAACGGCAGTTTCGAACGCCAAGAACACAACCCGTGTCGGCAGTCCCGCGTCGGGCCAAGCACGTGTTTTTCTCAACCCTCCGCTGAGTGGGGAGTGAGGAGATAGGCCTACACGTTCTTGGCTCGACACGGGTTGCGTTCTCGGCATTCGAGACTGCCGTTCTCGAGTTGAGTCAACAATTACATGAACTGGGTCACCACGAGTGTTGTCAAAAGGGGATTCGAATACGCCCATGAAGATCGAGAAATAACTTGTGATGCAGCACGTGCCGCTGATGCTAACACTGCGCCACCCCTCACCCTCACAGGATGCCCTGTACCATTTCAGTCAGAGTAACATCTTCATTCACATCGTCACCATCACCTAATTTCGATGGAGTGATCCATTATCATTAGTCGGTGCGAATCATGAACTGTCATTCCCCAGATAACATGTGATATTCAGCACGGATCACTAACAGCTAGCTAATTGGGCTGGTGGCCAATCATCCATCCATGTTACTTGTCCCTTTCGCAGGGTGTTCGTTTGGAGGAACCTTAAGCCGAGCGCACATCGACCTTGCGACTGGAAGCAAATACCGGCAATGGCGTTTCCGGCAACGGTGGGCGACTGGCTGGAAACAGCAGCAACTGATCAGATGCTCAAACAGGTCGATGTGCGTGCTAGTTCCAGCCAGTTGCTCATGTTCTACTCGTTGTCGACCGTTGCTTCCAGTTGCTGTCGATGTGTGCGCTCTGGCAATGAATTACCTGGTCATGTGATGGAATCCCGAGTGGTCCGATCGAAAGACATCGACAATTTCCGTGTAGCATACAGTTCAGTTGCCTGTTCGATGTGCGCGCTCCACATTGAAGACTGGATTGTGCCACTTGTTGCCGCAGTGACCAGTCGTAATCGACAGTGAATACATTCAGTTGCTTCCAGTCGCAAGGTCGATGTGCGCTAAGTTTTACCTTGTAACCTTTCTCGGGTTGGTTTGGTCAGGCCAGTTCATTTACCTGCTGCACATTTGAGAACCTTGGGAAGGTTCTTCCTGTTTGTGTCTTGTGGTTCCATGACCTGGGTTAGGGCAGTTAGGGTTTGTTCTCAAACTGGGCCCGGTTGCACGAAACTCACGACAGCGCTATCTTGGTGTTAGCGCTATCTTCATGTTAGGTGACGTAAAAATCCATTGTTCTTTTACGTCATTTAACATCAAATTAGCGCTAACACCAAGATAGCGCTGTCGTGAGTTTCGTGCAACCGGGCCCTGGTCATGCAGAAAATGAACTGATCAGTTGCGGGCTTGCGACTGATCAGTGCCAGTTTTCTGAACGAAACCTAGTCTCGTCAAGTCTCAACGCCCCAGATGTTACCTGAGTTGCTGTCAGTCGCAAGTGCACGATGTACGCAGTCAGGACATGACGACTGATTGGATCCTCCTAGTTTTACTGAGTTGCTGAATTTGCGATGTGCGCGCAGCGCGTACATCACCAGCAACTGGTCAGATCAGTTACTTCCAGTTGCAAGTGCGATGTACGCCTGGCTTTATGCTGAAAATGAACTGAAACGAACCAACAAAAAAGGGTTACTTATAAAACCCGAAATGAAATGGCCGAAATGATCGAAATGGCCGAAATGATCGAAACGGTCGAAATGATCGAAATAGATAAAATGACTGTACACATAGGTGGCTTATTACGATTTTTCAAGTAAACTGAATGCTTTAAGTCTGTAGTAGATCTACCGGTAGCAACAATAGCCATGATAGCAATATGCATAAAATCAGGAGACAAGATAAAAATTACCGTTAACTCAGGCAGTCGCCACGCATGGCGCTGCAGTATCTTACCACGCGGTAAACTGGCTCCAGCTTTGCCGTACGTGCGGCCACCTTTAATTTTGGCGGGAGTTTTTTTTTAAAATGTACATCATGACTATACCTCAGTGATGAGGCTGACTTTATGGCTTAATAGCCATAAATTACCTTTCTTCCACTAGAATGCTCCGATCATGTCAACATGGTCCTGTGGAACAACCAAGCATGCAATACAATTCCAAATTCCCTTTCGTAACATGCGGGGAATCCAATTTCAGTGCACATTTACTTTTGGGGCTGCAGGGTAGATTGTATTAATTTCGGTTTTTTGAAATGTAAAATATGAAAATAAGTGAATTTTTCTATTGTTAATTTGCTTTTTCCCCCCTATTCTTCAATCCTATTTCAACCATTTCGATCATTTCGGCCATTTCATTCCGGGTTTTATAAGTAACTGGTGGTTACTTATAAAACCCGGAATGAAATGGCCGAAATGATCGAAATGGTCGAAATGCAACCTCAAAGTAAACGCGCACTGAAATGGGACTTCCCCGCAAGTTACGTGCTGGAAACAACCGCCCCCTTCCTCACGTGTTCAGCTTCAGACAGGTCGATCCCTCACTGTGGTGGAAACAACCATGCCCATCCTCATGTGTTCATAAATTTCTAACCTTGCCAATTGAGTTTTTTTCCTGTTTGAGTATGAGCCACCGGTATACCCCCGTATAAAAATAGTCATGATGTAGGCCTACATTTAAACAACTCCTGTCAAAATTAAACGTGACTGGCTGAGTTAAAATGAAACGGTCCAATGCCATTAACAGTTCTCCTAACGGTTCTCTTGCCGTGTCCTGATTTTATTATGCATGATCGTATCATGGCTATTGTTGCATGGTTGCATGTCATGATGTAGGCCCATGCCAAACCTGCGCTACCTGTATATCTACTACAGACAAAAAGCACTCAGTTTACACTAAGGTGGCCTATGATTTTTTAAGTAAAGTCATTTCATCCATTTCGATGATTTCGGCCGTTTCGATCATTTCGGCCATTTCGATCATTTCATTCCGGGTTTTATAAGTAACCACAAAAAAGACATATCGATTGAGGTATGTTGCCAGTGTACACACTTTTTTAGTGTGTGCTACGAAAGTAAGCAGATGTCAGTGTTGTGTGGTTTTGAGATAAATATTTGTAGAATGCTTTCTGCAACAGCTTGACTGGTTCAACACCAGTAGTTTTTGGCTATGTCTTGATCATGCTTCCCACACGGGGGCGAGATGGGTCTCTATACCTACCGAGTCTCACGATATCGCAGTTTTGCCATGGACACTGTGGATGGCGATAGGCCCATATAGCCCATTTTCCCACCCAATCAGGTCTCTCCTTGCTGTTCCTATCAGGCGTGGATCCAGGGGGGTACACCCGGCCCGTGCCAACAAAAAAGAATAATAAGAACAATAAAAGAATATTGGAAATTTCAGAGCTCTCGCAAGACATCCCCTGCAAAAAGCCAGTTCTCCAGCAAAAGTCAAGACGGTGAGAGACTGGCACGTAAGCAACGCGTCGGGAAAGGGTTCAACCAATCAGGGAGGCGGTAACACGGGCTGAGACACCTACTGAAGAATCTGATTGGCGGAACGCCTGCATGACACATTGTGTTCGCACCAGTCTGTCACCAGCTTTATACATGTGTGGCGGTCTAGGAAAACCTGTCGGAAGTCGCTGAATGATCAACAAGGGCTGTCAGATTGCCTGTCCATTGATCTGCTACTGTTTACCTGTTACGTACAACACTTTCCTCAAACGCGACATCCAGCGGGTTTTCCTGGACCGCCTCACATAGCCAATACTCCGGCTAACCGGCACAACACCCTTGGCAGGTCTGTCTCTCACAAGCGTGGTTCCATTCCCTGAGGCTAAATTAGCCGTACCTTATTGCCTCTGATTCTTGCTTGTGAACACACAGCAGCTGGTCAATTTCCCCTTTCTACTTGCTATTAAACCCAATCAGTGGCCAACTAATCCAATATGTAAGTACGATCTCGTTGCTGCTAAGGATATGATCACAATTATTTGTGCTAAAAATAGTGCGTTGCCCGAATACTTGCAAGAAGCGTTCCAGAAGACCCCTTATAATGTCTGCTGAGGGTAAAAATGTACGCTGCATTAGACCGCCGAAGTTCAGCTGATTGTCCCATATATTTTTAGCGCACCTGGTGATCCGTTAGCAGAGTTTCGTAACTGCTGGGGCAATTGCTCTGAAACTTTGTGCATACAGTGAATATATCTCTGGGTCATAGGACCTCCGACAACAAGTTTCGGTCCGATTCGATTCCTAGATTGGTCACTAGGTGGCCAAAACCAAAAACACAAAAAGTGCTATAACTGCTGAACTAACGCTTCAGTTGTCTCCAAATTTTTATCATAGATACATACGTGACATAAATAACAGGTTTCTGGTTTGACCTACTTTTCAAAGTCAAAGAGGTCAAAAGTTCAAAACTTCTGGTACTTTTTAGCCCGCTTGGCCCATAGGCCAAAAGGGCTTATGCTGTGCTTGGCGTCTTTAGTGGTGGTCTGTCGTGCGTGCGTGCGTGCGTGTGTCCGTAAACTTTTCCCTTGTCAGATGGATAGCGCCTTCAGTTTTTGACGGATCATTTTCATATTGCATATGGGTGTGTATGACCACAAAATCTAGGTCAAGTTCGATTTTGGGTGCGATTCGATTTCTACTTTGGCCTGTAGGGGGCGTTCTGTGAAAATATTCAAAGGCCTGTATTTTGAGAATGACTTGAGCTATCGTGTTGAAACTTTGTATGTATGTAACTCTAGTTTGTGGTGACTTGCACACGAAATTTTGCCACAGTCAGGTTCTTCACTTTGCCACTAGGGGGCCGAAACGAAAATATGTAATTTTTCCTTGTCAGATAGATAGTGCCTTCAGCTTTCGAAGGATCATTTTCATATTGCATACAGGTGTGTATGACCACAAAATCTAGGTCAAGTTCGATTTTGGGTGCTATGCGATTCCTATTTTGGTAGGTAGGGGGCGTTTTGTGAAAAACTTAAAAGGCCTATATTTTGATCATCGCTCAAGCTATTGTGTTGAAACTTTGTATGTATTTACCTCTAGGTCGTAGTGACTTGGCCTGTGCCTTTCACCACTGTGCTAAAAAGCCAAGCGGGCACAGTGCCAATGGCACTATTTTTGTAGCTATTTGACCTACAAATGGTAGGCCATTTGAGAAGGGTATGACGGGCTGTACCACCCTGTTTCTATTTTCACCAGCAATGGCGGGACAAACATTAGATAACAACTAGCTTTCAGTGATGACCACACCAACGAGAAAGCAGAGTTGGACAAACACAATTGGAAATTGACAAGTCCAAAGTCATTTAGGTGGTTCACTATTGCATGTATTGTCAGTTGGTATATGATGACATCCTTGGCTTTGGATTGGTATGTTGGATTAGTAGTTGATATTGATTCCTGAGAATGGCTCAGCATGGATGGTATACCGGGTACCTATTTATATTCTGTTTACTATGAACGTGACGAGAACAACGAATATTGACCTCTCCATTGGGAAAAGCAGTGTGGCATTGACAGGTCACAAACTCAGCTGACATTTTCTCCATTGTCTGTTTTGCCCAACTATAACCATTTTTTTCTAGTTAGATATTCATCCACTGCACAATATTGACTATACATCAGGACATCTATCACAATGCAGTGTACATGGATTTGTATAATGAAACATAAAGCCTAAGCGCACATCGACCTTGCGACTGGACATGCTGGAAGCAACTGAACGCAACAGTCGTTATCGATGTACGCATTCCGCGCACATCATGCAGTTACGACTGGTCATTGTGGCAACAAGTGGCACAATCCAGTCTTCAAGCGGGGTCTTCCTTAGGCAGAGGTACAGATGTGAATCTCTTCTGGGATCTCTACTAGACCCCGCTTGGGGTCGAAAATTTGTGGCATTCGGAGACGACTTTACTTATACTTGTGGTTGATCTCTGGTGTCATTTATGCCAATTACATCAATGTATTATTCATGGCTCTCAACTTCTTTTCGTTTCAGGAACGGGTACCTTCGGCCGAGTGCTGATATGTCGTCATAAAGAGAATAAACAATTCTATGCCTTAAAAATACTAAGTATTGCCGAGGTGATACGCTTAAAGCAAGTTGAACACGTGAAGAATGAAAAATCCATCCTCCAATCTATACACCATCCATTTATTGTGACTCTGTAAGTATTCTTTGGGTATTAAGAGTTCTTTCGAAGATCTTTGACCTACAGTACGTTGCACAATTGACCTCCCTTCCGCGCCGCGCACCACCCGCGTACCACATGCAGCGCCATTCTCGTACCATCCTCGTATCTTCCGAGGATGTGGCGCGGCGTCATGGAAGGCATGCAGTGAAGACGTCACGTCATTCACCCGACGTCACGCAACAGAGACGCGTGACGTACTCGTACCATCCGCGATGAACTGAAGGTTACCTTCCGCGCCACGTCCGAGGAAGGTACATGTAGGCGGATTTAGGGAGGTCAATTATGCAACGTACTGTACGAATGATTTTAAGAACATCACTCATCCTATACACTCGGCCCCAGTGTGTATCCGACATCCCAGTCTTCCACACACTGGCACTTTTGGGGCTCAAAAGCCATTAAACACCACTAGATGGCACTCCACTGGGCTCCAGCCAATCAACACGCTTTCTCACTCATAATTGCCGCGGAAATTCTGCGAAACTAAGCGAAATGAGAAGTGCCAGTGCCCGGTGCTGCCACCACCCGGTCTTCACGACTGTTAATCTCTAAAAGAGCCAGACGCGGAGTGTGACTTACCGAAGGGGTGAGCCCGTAGCGTCTGGCCAAGCAAGACTACTCATCCTAATGCTGCACAAAAATTTGCTCCCCTAGATTACCGAGGTGGACAATTTTTTTTGGGCATGTCACGTAGTATTAAAGTCGCGAGCATGGTCATGGCGATTGATAACTGCTTGTATGTTTGCACTCGTGGTGAGACGTCAATAGTCACGTGAGGTTCAGATTTCCTCAGTCGGTTTTGGAAGTCCCGATTTGGTGAGGAGAGCCGACAAACGAGGAAGGATGCCGCGGTCATAGAATGTCATGTTTCCCGAGATAAGGTGTCCACCCGACAATAGATTCGGATGGAATAGGGGACAGGTGTGATAAGCCGGACACTTACAAACAGGAACTTCTGGCTTGATCGAGAAACCCACCCACCCGGCGCCTGTCCGATGTGTGTAAAAATGTGTCGGTACGAACTACATGTATTTCGTCATCCTAATCTGATTACCGACACTGCACACATTTGATGGCACACCACTACTTTATCTTACCACTGGAAAAAAGTTGGTAGCCCTGTTCTTTTTCTGGTAGCCTGAATTCTCTGACAACTTCTTCGTTGACACCAGTGTACACTTCGAATGTAGAGAGGAACCAGTCTATGGTGATTGCAGCACCATCTTTAGCATCCGGAGCGTTGAGACTCATTTCAGAAAACTGGCACTGATGAGTTGCAAGCACACGTACATCGCGGCGACTGAACGAAACTGCATGGGTACTAGTCACTAGAAAGTCGAAAATGTGCAACTCGCGGCGACTGGCGATTCCTCAGTTCCAGCGAGTCGCACGGGTGCGTACATCGACTGTTTCTGGCAACTGGTTAGTCGCCTCCATTTACAGCCAGTTCCTCCCAGTCGCCAGGTAGCTGAGTGGGGACTAGTTATACCCCCGCCAACGCCAACGAGTTGGTGGGGGTATACTGTTTTCAACTCGTCCGTGTGTTCGTGTGTTCGTGCGTTCGTTCGTTCGTGTGTGCGTTCGCCTTTCGGTTTCCGCTTATTTAAGGGAGAACGACTGCAGGGATTGCTTTCGTTTTAACGTGGTACATTCATATTGACCATAGGAAGGTTCCTTTCGAAAATCGGACTCGTAGCGCATCCAATATGGCCGCCATGGCTGCCGTCTTGATTTCGGTTTCCGCTCATTTAAGGGAGAACGACTGCAGGGATTGCTTTCGTTTCAACGTGGTACATTCCTATTGACCATAGGAAGGTTCCTTTCGAAAATCGGACTC
>NMRB01001046.1:128818-155088 GCA_002633025.1 Notospermus geniculatus | reverse complement strand
GGGGGGGGGGGTTCTGAACAGGTTGAAGCAAGTTTGATGCGAATCTTGTACCCGAAACCTATTGTGCCAGGTACATGTAGAAGAATAAGATGTTATACCATTATATCCAAGATTTACAACTAACAGGTGAATATGTGCTTGTATTTCTCTATTCTTGCTCATTAATTACTTCAATCTGTTCGTTTCTGCCCCGAAATGATTTATTTGCACCTTGGAGTAATGATAATTGGTTTACTCTTAACACCTTCGGTGCTAAAGGACGGTAATCACCGTCTTGCGCATACGTATACGCTTGGGTGCGTGTAACCTTAGCAAATGGCGGAAAATCTTGAAAAACGCTTAGCACCGAAGGTGTTAAAGGGAAAATACATTTTGGCTCTCTCTAAAGCCCCGTTTACACTGAGGAAAAATAATCGTGCTCAGAGATTGCCCAAAAAATAGCAAGTGTAAACGGGACAAGCGTGCCAAGAACGGTTCCAAACCGAACCGTGCCGAGACCAGCAGTTGGAGATGGTCTTGGACCGGTCTGAGCACAGATCGGTTCGATAACACTGCTGTGTAAACGGTAACCAATCTTGGCACGGTTGCTAAATTCTGTTCTGCACAGCGCCTCCAAGTGGCAGCAGTTTGCCGGTTCCTCATTGTACTGTAGTGATACATGTTTGGGAGCTATTAGTTAAGATACAGGGAGCCCTGGCTATTAGTTATGATACAGGGAGCCCTGTGTCGGTCTTATGAGAATTCTTATCTCATATTCTTGCCATTTGATCTTATCTACGTGACACGCTCACAAAAGTCTCCGTTGATGATGGATGGTCTTCCTGATTCGATTATTGATGTGTCTTTGCCGTCTCGTCTCTTTTGCTGGGAATGGTAATAGTTTTCCTAAACTTGTTTTTTAGCTGTTCAGTCAGAAGGGTTTGGTCAGTTGATATGAATATGGGACTCGCTTTTCGGTCTGTATGGGCAGTTGTAACCGCAAATAAAGACGTTATTGCAGTGTTCTCCACACCAGTTAAAAAAAGGGCGGCTCGCCTCTCTTAAATTAAAAATACCGACAGCAAAATCTGCCCCTCTTAAAAATGGCCCGCCCCTCTTAAAAATTCATCCGCCCTAATATTTATGATTTAGATCGCTCAATTATGCATCTCAGATGCTTAGAAAACGCATCTCAGAGCACCTAAAATCCAAATTTCGCTGGGGGAAGGTGCCTTTGGCTCCTCGCGCCGTGCCTTCATCACCAGGCCCACTGCCGCCCCTCTTAGACCAAAACCCTTGGAGAACACTGTTATTGTGGTCATATTCTCTAGTCGTTGTGATGGTCTCTAGTCGTAGATAAGAAAGACGTAAGGTGGCGCTGCAAAATAAAGACGTTTTTGTAGTCATATTCTCTGGTCGTTGTGATGGTCTCTAGTCGTAGCCAAGAATGATGTAAGATGGCGCTGCAAAATAAAGACGTTGTTGTAGTCATATTCTCTAGTCGTTGTGGTGATCTCTAGTTGTAGCTAAGGAAGAAGTAAGGTGGCGCTGTATCATTCGTAACACTTCGGGTGTTTTCGTCATTCTTCCTGTGGACGACTGCAGCGCCACCTTACGTCTTTCTTAGCTAGGACTACTGATCATCACAACGTCTTTATTTTGTAACGTCTTTATTTACGGTTATAACCGCCCATAGGTCTGGCACATGGACAACAAGATCCAAACTCCTCCGTACTGCTGTGTCGTTCCGTATGCTCCATGGCGAGATCGAGGCCAGCATTTGGAGATCCCACCAGCATCTAGACTGGTCCCCTGTCCTCGAGTCGGGTCAAGAATAGGGGACCAGTCTAACGAGCATCAGGAATTATTTTCTGAGTGTCCTTCGGCAAGACACTTTGCCTGAAACTCTTTTATCAACTCAGTTTGTATATTTAGGCCTATCCTCAACTCAATGTTTTCAACTTGTTTCTGATTGATGGTTGAACATTGACATCAATTAGATCCACTGGGTTTTGCTTTATTGCCTATAGACCGTTCTCAAATTGAAGTGAATGACAAAAATCTGCACACTTCCGCCAAAATCTCAACCATAACGTCGGTCTGAAACTGAATGACGTGACGCAGGCAACCCCATGGCGGTGACTTCAAAGATGTTGCGTCAGAGTCGACCATACATGTGAGCTGAATCATGGATTGCGTCACGTCGCCCAGTTTCAGACCAAGGTTCTGGTAATTTCGGCTTATGTGCGCAGATCTGCGAATTCGAAAATCGTCTTTTGAGCTATAAAGATTCCAAAGATTTTCCATGGGGAGGTGTCAGCCTGAAAGAGACGTTTCAATGTTCTGTCGATTAAAATGAGTTGATTGAAGGACATTCTGAGTGTCAACATAACATCATAAAGTCAACGATGTCAACATCATGTCATGTTTGATTTACAAATTGCCCCCACTCTAATCTATTTACCAAATGTGATTCTAATGCATACAAAGAAAGAAATAGCGCTAAAATTGACACACAACGTGATAATATACAGGAAGTCAACTTCCAGATTTTGCAAATTTTCGACCCCAACCGGGGTCTTCTTCAGGCTGGCACTTAACAGTACAAGACTCTAGAATAGACTGAGCTGAGTCCCTGAAGTAGATCTAAATATCCCTGCAAACAAGATGAGTGAGCAATTAAGAAAAGAATAAGGTCCAAGCCCCACAAGGTTGCTGGACCTGAAAGGGTGTCTGTAATAAATGGATGGCTGGTTGAGCTGAAAGAAAAGAGATTAATCAATTAAGGCAAGTGTGAATTCCTATACAAAACATGGCTTGTGTAATTAAGAAAGCCGACGGATGGCTACAGAAGACAAAAGAGGCATTGTAGGCCTAAGCTAAAGCCTGCACACTCTAAACAAATTGATATGAAAACATATGAATGTGGGAAAGATTAAGAAAATGGAGACTGAAAATTACAGAAATGATGGAAAGAATAGGAAAAGAATAGGAAGGGGTAAGGGAAAACAAGGGAAAAATTAGCCTACACCAAAAAAATGGAGAACCGTACCCTCACGCAACTCCAGAAAAAATATTAATAAAGGACCTAAGGGAGGGAGGGAACGGGGCCTATGCTGAGGGGGAGAGAAAAATCAGGATCTGGTGTTGAGACCTAAGGGGGTGATGGTTTTAAGGGTCCACATCCACCGCAACTCTGTTCTGAGGAGGTACGTCGTCTCATCTGGGCATGTCTCCAGTATGGTGAACATCAGGTCCTTGAGAGAATGTCCTGGCAATTTGAAATGGGCATAGAGTAGTGAACAGTCACGTTCATCCTCTACTCCGCGTCTGATGTTGGATTTATGGTTATTCATCCTTTTACGGAAACACGTAGTCTGTCCGACGTATTGGTTGATTGTGGGGCATCTGGTGCAGGTGATGCAATAGACAACATTTTTGCTGTCACAATCCGAGGGAATCCTCAGGCGAAGTTGATGGGACCTTCCGGTGGAGGAGCTGGTGATGTGAGACTGGGGAGGCAAGGAGATGCAGAGTTCACATTTCCGACCCCTCTTATGATTCTAATGCAGTATATTGTGAAATGGGCAAAAGTTTGTGTTGGTTACCAAAAGATGTTTCTTCCTCTTGCTGGTAGTTGTGCATCGTGTCAGTGTTGCCATCTGTTGGAGGTTTGGTAGTTCATTTCACTTGTGGGGCTGTAATAGTGGAGCACTCGAGAGAGTGGTGTGGCATCTGCCAGTGTTTCCATATGTCAGTGTTTCCCTTTATTGTTTGGGAAATGCTAGCTGATAGATCGACACATTTCTCTGAAGGCCTTTTTACATGGTGCGGGTTCAAGGAAACCTACCTCCACCCTCCTCGGGCAGGTTCGGTTCAGGATGGATTGATTGCTTTTACACGGTGCGGGTTCGGTAACCAGCCTCAATCCAGTTCGAGGTCGGTTCGTTCAAATGCGTGCCACTGGATGGCGTGTATCAACATTTAGAGTTATCGTAAGTACAAAATATCCAGGAATTAATCACTAAAAATCGATAAACTATGCTTCTAACAGCATGAGCACTGCTTGAGAAATCCTGCACGTGATTTCTTCAGGTAACTTACAGCAAGTAAGCAACTGATGTCACTTAGGTAGCGTGCTCAATCATGCCCGAGGCCGGTGGAGGTCAGTTTGCTTTTACACGAGAAAATAACTGGCCTGCATCTACCTCCACCTTACCAAGACTCACGCGGCGAACTGAAGTGGCCGGAGGAAGGTGGAGGTCAGTTGTTTCGCTTTTACATGGGGGAAAAAATAACTGAACCATCATCGAACCAGTCTCGATCCAGAACGCACCCACACCGTGTAAAAAGGCCTTGTGTGTCCCCTGTTGTCAAGTCACAGCTTATGCCATCAGACAATAGTAGGGGAACAATCACAGATGGGGCATGCTCAAAAACATTACACCGGTAATCAGTGCTCCTTATGTTGCTGCATTTGTGTTGATAATTTAATAAAATAGATTTTGGTCTTTTCTACTTGTAGCATGAATTATGTGAACAGTGGGGTCACATGAAGACAGCAGTGAAAAACTCAGGAATTAGGTAGGTCATGATAGGGAACCCCAATTATACCAATAGGGATTCTTCACGTGATGTCACATTTCCATGAGACACAGTGCCTCCATATTGGCCGTCAAAATGTCAAGCAACATCACGGTATGAATGCACGAACACAGCGTCAACACACAGATCCTGACGTCAAAATGTCATGGTTTTGACGTCATCAGCAGCCATTTGGTGGCCAACATGGCCAATTCTTTGCAGTTTCATGACCGTTGTGATGATAGTGAAGAACCTCTATAGTTAAAATGAAAAAAAAAACTCTCTCCAGACCAAAAATCCAGGTGTTGCCGAATGGGGGGGGGGGGCGTGGAATGGAGAAACCCCCCATTCCCTGAGCGCCAAAGGCGCGAAGCACAGAAAATTTGGGGGTAAAAGTGCTGAAAACACGATTTCCTGTCACCTCGGCAGGCCAAATTGAACTTTTTTTACTGAAAATCAGGGGTCTGATTATATGCCTTCCAAAATTTTTGCTGCTCGGCGGCTGAATGGGGGGGGGGGGCACGCCCCCCTTGGATCCACCACTGTTACTTATACTTGTCTCCAGACCAAAAAAAAGGGAAAATCAGACATTGAGTACATGTAAAGGCCAGTTTACACGATACGATTTTTACATCCGATTGTCTGATCCGACATGATCGTACGTCCAAATTGGTTTGTGTAAACTGCACATACGACAAAATTTTATGGCCTTTGTGACGTCAGATGCACAAGACGGATGTTCTATTTTCTTCTGATGTCGGACAAAGGACGCATGAACTCGGCCAATCAGGTGGCTGCATTGGAGGTCATGTATTTGGCGCGCTTGACGAAGAATGAGTCTGTCCGTATTGACGGATGAATAAATTGGACCATGTATACAGAATTTCCGATCTGTCAGAATCATAACTTGGAGGTTGGAGGAATGAAACCTGTCAGATTTTATTCCTGCAATATCATAACGACAAAATCGCGTCCATCTTGGATGTGTGTCCAAATTGCTTCATGTAAATTGGCCTTAACTTTTCTATTCCTCATCAGATACAGTGCATGGTCTCTCTGTTTCAGTTAAAGAATGTTCTTCCATGTTTGTTCTCATTTCAGGGAGTGGATCTCGCAGGAGACGAGGTTGAAAGGTCACAAAGCCACGGCGACGAACACGTTCGATGAAAGTGAGGCCATGTCGAGGAAGGAGTACGGAAACGTTGCATTCAAGCGGCAGGATTATAAAAAAGCGCTCTCACATTATATGGAGGCATTAAAATACTGTCCTCCATCCAAACAGAATATTCCGTGTATCTCCCTACATTATGAAAATGTTGGACAGTGCCGTGGACATGAGTGTAACTGCACATATGGACTCTGGTAAGGTCATCGTCAGCGTCACATTGGTGCAGTGGAGACATCCGCACCTTTCACCGCTAACATTCTGGGTCCAATCATAAAGGAATCAAACATAAAGGTTCAACTTACAAATTTAGCATTTTATAAATGTGGCAGTATCCCTTTAAACCTCAACAGATTTGCATTCTGACTCTTCCATATAATAGCAAAAATTCATAAGCTCGCCTTATAAATTTTTATGCTCCTGACTCTAAAGAGTCTGGAGCATTATGTTTTCGCCTCTGTTCCGTCACGCTTTCAAGAAAAGTGCGACGCCTCGGCTCCATGGTGGTCGAACTTAATCCGCTATATACGGACGAGGTGCTTATAATGGCTGCCCGAAGGTTGCCGAAAGCTTCCGAGTCGAAGACGATTGGCCGCTGAATGTTCGAACCGAGAACAAGATGGCAGCCTCCAGGCTTCATTTTGACGGCCAGTATGGCGGCCGTGTGACGTCAGTGAAGAACCTCTATAGGCCTAGTTCGAGGCCACCCTTCATTTCATGATTTACGCTGAATATCAACCTCACTACACCACTCGGGAACTCCAATCTGGGTAAAGTTAAGGATCCTTATGTTTACCCAGGGCCGTCCTGGGTAAAGAAAAGGATTACCCAGGATGATCCTGGGTATATATAAGGTATACCCAGGACGACATTGACCCATTCGGCCCTACTGCCACGTGTTGTTCTAAATTTGATTATCCTTAATGGTCGCGGTCAAATTCTTCATTCACTTTTTATGCTCCTGACTCTAAAGAGTCTGGAGCATTATGTTTTCGCCTCTGTTCCGTCACGCTTTCAAGAAAAGTGCGACGCCTCGGCTCCAGGTACGCAAATTTGTATGCGCCAAGCATGTGCGCATATGCGTTATGGCCACCTGGGTAAGGGAAGCCAGAGCGACTTCGCGAAAACGTTGGCGCATTTTTCGAGAACCACACTGTTTGCGATATTCTAATGATATTCCCTGTTTAGAAAACAAATTAGGCTATCAATTCGAGTGGTTCCCTGCCCGATATCGCTCGCATGATCAGAGATGAAGGTGATCAGTTTGCCTTATTCCTTGCGCCATTTCAACCCCGAGGTTGATGAGCAGCCTCTTCACATGATGGATGTAAACAGACATCGCCGCTGACGATATATAGGCCTCCCGTCTCATGCCCGTATATGCCGAGGCCTGATCAAAGAGTGGAAGGTTTACATTGTTGGCAGTTTTATAAATAAATTTAATGGTGCAAGTTTTTGTATTTTTATCACTGCTGAAAAGCGTGTTTAAATGACCCAATTTTGATGTAGTCCGTCGGGATTCCAGTGCGCGTAGTAATCGCCTTCCTGAATCAGCTGGTCAGGCATCATGGCCTATCGCACATTCAGTCACTTAGAGTTTAGCTACGTTTTGCGCTGTGGAGTTTGAAGGTAAGTTTCTGCTAAGAGTTATTCATGTGTAGAGGACCAGTACAAACGTAGACTGCCTAAACTTGGTATCTTTTTCGTGTCTGAGGGGAGTGAATTCGGTGTCCGTNCCTAAACTTGGTATCTTTTTCGTGTCTGAGGGGAGTGAATTCGGTGTCCGTTGTGCCTGATGGATATCATATGGCCCGCCATCACAGATCGTAAGATTGGCGAAATGAATGGCCCACTTCTTTCTCTCATGGCATGCATGCAGGTAATAACCTTCACTGATTTGTTATGCCTTGACGGAATTCTGCTTTTCTCCAGTCACTGGAGTCTTTGCTGAATGACACTCTCACTTTTGGCCGAAGAATGCAGTGTCTGCGATGCGAGTGAAACTTTTGCGTTGCGGTTACTGTAGCCTATGGCACGCCAAATCGGAATTTATTCAACACTGAGAAATAGGCCCAGGGCACGTTTCGTAACCGCTGGGGCTATTGACCTGAAACTTGGTACATATATACTCCTAGGTCAGGTGACGTATGACACAAAGTTTCGGTCCGATTCGATTCTTGGCTTGGCCTCCAGGTGGCCAAAACCAAAAACACAAAAAGTGCAATAACTCCTGAACTAATGACTGGATTAGAGCAAGGACATGAAGGAACGGAGGACAGCCCAACTGAATTGGTGTGCAGCATCTCCAGCGTAGCTTCAAGGCCGCCAGGCCTCTAGTTTAATGAAACAGTCCATTTTCAAAGACACCCTGTAAGGCCGAGGCTTATGTGCCTCGATATATTAACCCCTACCTGAAGGACATTCGTTTTTTGCGTTTTCGCCGCACGTGATCGAGCAGGATGTAGTCGTCGTCCTCTTGCCCAAGCAGGAGCGCAGCGGCGATGATGAGCCGTGTAAAGCCGGCCATACACGATCAATATTATTGCACAATATGGGGCCAAAATAGGGGCATGTGCTTCTGGCATTGATGGGTGGAGGAAAGATTGGCAATAACATCACCCATTTTGGTCGTCATATTGTGCAATAATATTGAACGTGTATGGGCGGCTTAACGTTTTTCAGTGAGGCTCGTGTGGCAGTGTGACATTACAATAGATTGGCGGAATAAGCGGCGACTGGACAATGGGCGACACACAGAGAAACAGCGAGTTCGTTTCCCAGTGTGTTACGAACAATGGGAATCACACAGAAAAACGGCCACAATGAAAAACGTTACAACTGGTCCGGTTGTGCATGTTTAGGCCTACGCAGTTACATGTAGACCATGAATGTAAAGAGGTTGATCTAAGATGGCGGCGAAGTAGGTTGTGCTCCTGGGCTCGTGGCAATTTGAAACTCGTTTGTCTCTTAGTTTAGGGACTGAATCCTCTATCGGACAGATGGACTAGCGTAGTGAATTGTCTCTGAAGCTAGTGAGTACATTCAATGAATATTTGGTAGACTTGGCAGTTGTTTGCTGTGTGGGTTGAGTTAGGAAGCGACCGGATCCCCGGGCCTTCAGTGTGCTGACATTGTATTCGCCTGTTCTATAGTACATTGACCACTGTCTGTTGGGTATGTACACACTACACTACCTATATAGGATGTTCTGCAACAGGAAAATTCCCAAATCAAAGTTGATCAAAATTTGCGGAAACTAAACTACTTCTGACTGAACAGTTGCACTTTTCGGATAATTTAGATATTCATAAAATGTTTCACGCCGGGATTTCTCTACTCTACAGATGAAAAGTTGACTTTGTGAGGACTTTTATTCATCCCAAGCAAGGCCATGCCATGTCATGAACAAATCGGCAGTAGTGACACCGTGCGGCGCAATTGTAACTACTAATGCTTTGATGAAATGGCACGTGGAAATGTTTACATCCGCATTTAAAAATAGACAGCCAATCACAAGCGAGAAAATCAACGGCCGCATGGTGTCACTACTGCCGATTTGTTCATGACATGGCATGGCCTTGCTTGGGATGAATAAAAGTCCTCACAAAGTCATCTTTTGGAGGGTGAGGTGCAGAAATCTTGGCTGGAAACTATTTATGGACATCTTAGTTATTGGAAAAGTGCCACTACTTAGTAACAACTGGTGTAGTTTGGTGAAAATTTGATGAATTTCGATCGGGTTTTTTGGTGTTGCAGAACATCCTATATAGGTAGTGTAGTGTGTACATACCCAACAGACAGTGCATTGACCTAATACCTGCACTGGTGATCGCCGTGTGTTTGCTGGAAACCATTCGATCGTGCAGGGTCATATAAGCCGATTACCATTGTGTTGACTCAACCAGAGGTAAGAACAAAGGCGCACAATCTTCCAAAACCACAAAGGATACCGCGTCGGGCGTTGCCATGAGTCAACCAACACCACAGAGTGAAGACTCTGGTGGTGAGCGTAAAGGAGCTCCTTCTGACTCCGGCGCGTCTCCGCCTCTTAAGGCTAAGTAAAATCAAATATGGCGTCCAGACACAACTTATTGTCACCCCAAAATGACAAGTTGCCCATTCCCAACAATACGCCCTCCTAGGGGCAATTTTCGGCCACGACTGGCGTCAGTGCATGAAGGCACATGCACGCAGGGTGATTTTTCAAGTCGATAGATTGCGTAATGCATGATACGGGGCAACCTCTTCAAAGTACGATACAGCTTCATCATCGAATCTGATCGTAAAAATGAACCGTGCATCGTGTGATGCAACAATGCTACTTTCAAACAAACACTTACCATATGAAATTTAGCCGCACGAATGTTGAATATCACCATTTGAAACTGACATTTTCAAATCTTTCTAAAATCTCATAATCACCATGTAGACCCAGTTTTGAAGTGGAACTACTTTCGGTGTAGTAAATCACCAGAATAAAATATGGGACCGCTAGCAAGCTTTATACAGGGCTTCCCTTAAAAAATGTAATGGGACTTTATGTGTATTTGAGGAGAAAGTGGTGGGAGATCCTTTCATTTGGGAGAAAATTCACTAAAATGTATAAAATATTACAAAATGCTTTTGTGGCTGNCCAAACTCCTCACAGCGCCACCTATCTCCATTCTTCCGATATAGTGACACTGCACCCAAACCGGTACTATTTGCGCGGAGGACTTAGCAGACGACGTGAACAAAACACACCGAAATAAGGATTTTTGTGCATGTCAACAACTGAATCGACATGTATTAGCCGTCTTAGATTAGTAACTTCTATAACAACAGATAAAAATGTGATCTAGGCCTAGGCAGGGGTTGAAAACGAATGTTTTATCAAGTCACTTTTTCCCATGCATCGCTGTGTACAAAAATGTACAGACGCATACAGCTCGATTAAATGTCTAAATTTGCGGTTATTCGGGCCTATAAGAAACTTACCTGCGTCATCCATTCATTCACGTATGTTTCGAATATAATATCCATTTAGATTATACAAGACAAAACCTCCTGTGATTAAATGAAAATCGTTCGAAATGATGGTTGAAGCGAGGGCACACACGATGTTTACATTAACTTGCAAATACACGTGCTCTAAGATGTACGCCTTCCCATTGGTTCACATATTCAGTGGCATCTAAAACGTGGCAGGATTTAGACGGAACACCGAGGCGCATCACCGCCTTTCTCGTAAAATAGTTCCAAGAATAATAGTTCATTCTAGCGAGATTTTTTGCTCTTTTCCACAACTTTTCAACTGTGTGACTTTGTTTTACGTCTACCTTAAATACTGTTGCCAATATTCTGCTATAAAATTGGCGAATAAACGTTTTAAGATTCTTGTGAAACCGGAGAAGTATTGGTTCCAGAGACGTTAGTGGAGCCATCATAAAATGCGGAACGGAACTAACGGCGATTGGAACGAGATTGGGGGGGGGGGGGGGGGGGGGGGNGGGGGGGGGGGGGGGGAGGTATCAACAATTTTTGATAGCCGCCGTATCAGCTGGGGAGGGTGAGTAGGCCATTCTTGTACTTAGTTCGGTAGTCAATGACAGCTACGAGCACAGTGAGGAGGACTAATAGCCTATTAGTCTTGGGTGTCCCTTCCAAGCCCAAAAGGTATAAAATGCCGGTAACCAAAGTATTTTGAGGCTACATTGGTTGAAGACAGGCGTTCTAAGGGATCTGTTACAGAAAGCATGAATTCACAATGGAAGCCAATGACACAACCAGCTAATCATGCAAGACAACCAAGAGGACCATTTGTTGTGGATGTTCCAAAGGAGGTGTTTATACGGAACAACCATTGGTGGAAGCTGCACTGAGAGCATCAACAGGACAAAACACAAGGAATGAATAGTCAGAAAAAAATGTCCCAATGGCAAACCCAACAATAGCAGTTTTTTGTTCATTTGACATTTTTTTCTGGTCCAACCAGAACTATCCAATTGCACCCATTCTGTTAGTGTTGACAAGGGATCAAGAATGCAATGAACAAGAAAACGAATTACTAACATCACAGTAGTATATTTGTAAAACATTCATCTTTTCAATGAGAAATTTACATGCTTGTACTTTCACAAACTACCTCACAAACTGCTTTTTTCCAACCACCTTTGACTGACTGTCGTCTGATCAGGCAGCACTTGCACCATATGCAATTTGATTCTATGATAATCAGTGTTTTTACCGCCAATGCGATGTGAACAATCACTGCCCTTCGCTGAAGACATTATGTGCCATGTAGTTCTGTGCACATATTTGAAAGTTGATCACATTTCAGATGCTCAAGCAGGGCAATCCCCAAATAGGCAATTATCCAGCAAAATCTTGCGCAAGTTCCAGTAAGACATCCGAACACCCTTGGCAGGTGTGCTCCTGAATCAAGCTGAAACACGAAGAGAAAATATTAAACTTATAGGATGACAATATGGGGAAACACAGTAAGAAACCCTGCTGTGATGACACAATGCTGCATTTTAATTTTAATTCATTAGCAAAGGGCCTACCACTTTCTCAGATATCCAATGATCATCCTAGTGCTGTTTTCTCCTTGCATCAATCAGTGTCAATGTCCATCCCAATGTTTTCAGAGGTTGCCACAAATTTGTTACATGTAGGTGACATACTTCATTCAATCACTAATTCTTATCACAGATGGCCCCTCCCCCAAATCCGGTTTGCCCAAAATGGCCAGTCAATTTTTATAATGCACTGAACTTACCAGTACTGATCTGTAATGATCCACACTTCATATCCTCATCAATTTCATCCTGATTCAAACAGTATGTGGCCGGATCTCCTTCATAACGGACAAAGTATTTATCTTTCCGCCTTCTCAATACAAGTCCTGCAGATGGAAAATAAATGTACAAATCCCATGCTACCTGTTGGCTGAATTCAACAAAATGTTGTGATCTTGCAGGTGCGAAATGTCCAACTAGGAACTGTCCAACTTATCTCAAAGGTATGCTTCACATTTAGCTGTCAAGATTTATGAATTGTGGAAGGCTGAATTGCCTGGTAACTGCCTAGTATCTCAACTGCTGAACAACAACCCCTGCCACATATTAAAACTAAAAAAAAACGTATCAATTTCAGCCGAGATGTCAGCACCCAGCAAGTTCCCAGTAAGAATAGAAGAAACTGATGAAACTTACCATCATACCACTTATTTTGTCCATCTTCTTCCTTCCACTCATGCCGGAACTTGGTGCCAACAGCAGTTACACCAGCACTTGCAGCCCTGAAATGATTTACAGAATACTAAGTACATTTAAAGTCATGACTTGGATGCATCATACCGGTAATGACTTTGTAACTTTTCCATTCAATGGTTTGATTTTCACTTGATGAATCAACGGTGCCAGACAAAGTGCTTCTGCACTTCACCAAAAGTAAAAACAACCAACTTTGCCAAGGCACAACTAACTGAATCACTTCCAGATGTTTCATTGACAACATTCTATTTACTGGTAGAGCTAACTACAACTGATACGTGTATGTCCATCGATCAAAAACAGTGGAGAATGCAGGTTCACCCAGGCCTCATGCAGGAGGAAAACATGCCTAAACATGCTGAATGTTGCAACCATGTGAATTTCTTCAATAAGTCAGTCTGCCAGTGCCAAGCATTTGAAAACAGCAACGTGAAGTAGGGTATGTATTGATATTTACACTGGCTTTACTGCACTTGACGTTGCAGTCAACGTAGTAGGGCAACTGCCATCTTCAACTGGTGGTTTCTTTGACCTGGTGCTTCCAACTTTCCCTGCAGTATCCTCAAACTGAAAAGACAAAGAGGGTGAACTGGAGTTAGAGATGTTAGGTGTTTTATCTAGCCTATCATCCAACATGCCCCAAGGCAAAGATTCCGGGACACCGTCGAGCCTGCAGTCACAGTCATTTGGTTGTGATTGGACTCGTCTCAGAAGATGGAAGGACTGGCTAGTACAAGTCTTACCCAGTTTCCAGGTTCCCTTATTCCAGGATATTTCCCCCAGCGTGGTGAAGCAAGTTCAGGTAAAACGACTTTTAATAGAACTGTTTCAGTTTAGGAAGCATCTTCTGCTGCCAAAGTTCTTCATCCCGAACTATCCGTTCACAATGGAATTGATGGGGGTCATTTGAACGAACCACAAAGTCACACCACTGCATGCCACTGACATTCAACTACCCTTGTACCTGGCATATGCCTGGTAGAAAAAGGAGTGGTTCCTCTTTAGTGCAAACTTCCCATCCTTATATTTCAGGCAAAAAGTCGATTCTTCAGCAGCTTCCTGGAAAGTGATGGCCCTTCCTAAAAGTACGTTTTTGCACTCAAACAATCCTAAGACTTGTCTATTTGGCCCTATGACTCTGCCATCCGTACTTGCTGCCAGGAAGTTATGAACTGGATGAATCATAAGGCCTGCATCTTCAACGCTGACGATGTTTTCACTTTTCTTATGGAGGATATATTCCTTGGGGTAGCCTTCTCCTGTTGCAATCCATTCTGGGTGTGCACATTTCCCCTAAAGGTTGGATAGAGGAGGGATTTGACAATTTTTGCCACAGGTGTTGTTGCACGCCTGGTCACAATTTTCCCGAAGTTGGATGAAGTCAGCCGTTTTCTGCGTTCTTGAAACCATACATCAGATGTTGATTGAGTTCTGGTCACTTTTTCAATCTCACTGATTCTGTGAGCAGTCACTTCAACATTGTCCTTGAAATAAGCCAACTTTTTGGACTTTCTTGCTGCAGCTCACAGTTTGGCGTTTGTACTTACGTTTGATGGCTCGAGCCGCTACATCTGTTTTGGACTGTGATTTCCTGGTGCACTTCAGGTTGTACTCCGTCAGTAAGTAGTGGCTTGTGAACGAATCAGATGGAGTCCTACCAGTAACTTTTTTCCAGGTTTTTGGTGCCCAGTTTGGTCCAAGAACTTGCCTCAGTCCAGCACCATAGCAACGGGCATTCCAGGAGCCTCTTCCGCAACGATTGACCTGTTTCCCGCCATCGAATTTTGCCCTCACAGCCATCCAATTTTCCGCCAAATTTGAGGTTGAGTTTGCTATCAGAAAACTGCTCTTGTCAGCCAATCTCAATAATAATTTATGTACATCTGCAATGAGGTCCTTCGATGCATCTACTTTCTTACTGCAACTGGAACGGACGAGGGTATTCATGTTCTCCTCATCAAATCCTTCAGTCCAGAATTTGATTTGCTCTGATATCACATATTCCAGATCAACTGGACTCATATCACCCCCCTCCATACATGCACTTGCAGCCTCATTCAAGTCATTGGCACATGTTCCTGTATCTGAAGGTGACAGCACGTTATGAGTAGAATTTTGGGCTTTGCAGAAGTCGTTACTGCAGCGACTATGGTTTCCAAATACATGATGGACACTGTTTAGAATGTCATGTCGGAGCAACTTTGTAGCCTCTTGTCTATTCTCCATTCTAGAACGAAGAGTAATTGCCCCACGCACAGAGCTGCAAATCTTGATCCTATTAGCTTTGGTGAGACCACCCCGCCCCTTATATTGTGGCTTGCTTTTGACTAATTGTTCCAGGTTTCCCCTCAAACACTTGCATATGTGATTTGGGCAGTCGATCTTTTTTATATTTCTGCACTATGCTGGACCCTTCGCCCATAAAGTTGCCATAACACTACGGTCCCCATCGGCCACAAGTCTCATGTAGCGCAAATTATGTTTCTCTTCAGCCCGTGTAAATGCCGCTAGCACTGCATCCGACTCCATACATGGCCTGGCTTGATTGTTCCCAATTTTTGAAACATTCATGTTTCGGTACATTTTCTTTATCCTCATATATAAGAGTGTACAGATAACAGTACTTGGACCTTATCCCAATGTCAATCAGCTTCTTTGTGTAGTAGCCTATGACTATAACCACACCCCCAAGAGCATTGTAGGTGTGCTTATGTGATTTTTTAGACCAGCCACCATCTACCACTACTGTAGTGGCAGGAACTCCTTCGTTGAAGTCGTTCCTTTTCTCAGCAAGCTCAACTGTTCCTCCTTGGCAGCCTCACACATCTCCTGGGCTAATACATTCCGCCACCACTTCGACACCTTTGCCTCAATTCCAGTGAAAGTTTTACCAGACATTGTGTGGATACCCATAGTGCTGAGCGACTCTCCCATTTTGGAACACGCACCCCCACTAGCCATTTGACCCCAGACAGCTCGTACGTTGATCTCATAATGATGTAAACTGCCGCACTGCATTTTCGCTGATGTTGGCAGTCTCCACTCGCGGTTACATCCACAGTAAACACACAGCATGACTGATGCAAGTCCGTACTTCTTCAGTTCACACACCGACTTGATTGGGCTCTGCCTATTGGGCTCTGCCTATTCTCTTGTGCATACTTGTGAGCTTTCTTACAGACACATGCATGTAATGTTATTGTTGATACATGTTTCCTCAGCAGTTGTAATTCCAAGAGTCTGAATTCACCATCGAAGCTGTCAAATGAACGCTGTGTTCTAACAACTTGTATCGGTTCAGTGTCATCATCCTTGCGGCACTCATACTGATAGAATTTACTCCTTGTGTTATGACGCTTATATACTAAAACTGAAAGAAATTTCAGCCAGTCAGGACCACAATGAAAAACCATGTCTTGGCATTTGTTTATATGGCTACAGTGTATGAGCTCACCAATTTACCAGTTCCCCGGGGTACCAGTTCAATTAGGGACAATGACACGTAATGTTTTCTTTTGTAGTGCTATTTTTCGATGGTGATTTTCGATAAATTGAAGACATATACATGTACTACTTTTTTATAATTGATGACACCCTCGTGATTTCATGAATCACTTTTATTTCAGCTAGGCGCTGTCATTTGAGAAATACATAAATGGCAAACCCTGGTTTTTCAACATAATCCTGACTGATGGCATCATCATGTGGTTCCCGAACGGCAGTTGCAGCAGCTTGCACAAAATTCAAGTTTAGTTTCAAGGGTTCATCATCCTTCAAATGACATCTCCATTGTGATGGCCCCCTCCTAAATCCTGACTGACAGAATCATCACACGGGTCCTGCGCTGCAGTTGCTGCAGCTTGCACAGAATTCAGTTTCAGTTTCATGGGTTCGCCCTCCTTCAAATGACATGTCCACGAACCTTTGTGATGGCCCCCTCCTAACTCCACAGAATCAGCAGACTCCTCAGGAGCATTCACTGAATCGGGCGAAGTTGAATCCGAGGTGCTTCTTCTCTTTCGAGCACCAACCTTCCTACCATTATTTTTGGCTGTAACACCAAAACATTGGGTTGTCTTTTTATTGTTACCCATTTTCACATGTCAGGACAAGCTCCACATAGGCCTACAACGAGCTGGAGATGGTCCCTAAAGTAGCACTACGTCATACCAGATCTATGGCAACTGTGCGCACAATGCATAGTGTGAACAATGCATGCTTATCATAATGTTTTGAAGTTCGAGTCAGACTAAATCATCCATCTTCTTCGATCGTCGAACAGTAAACTTACCCGATCTTATTTCAAAAGAGGACTTGTGCGCTGCTGAAGACGTTAACGCCAAGGAGGTCATCAGATTGAACACGTAATTGGCGAAAACATGAAATTTATTCGTCAATACATTTCTACGCAGGGATGGAAGGCGAAGTGCAAACCAAACAGGAAGTACGGCATCTAAAAAAGTAGATCCAAGGTCAGTGTATTGTAAACATTTCAAGCCGAAACCCAATGAGAAATGATGAAAACAGCATCTGAAAATTATTATCAATATACTTACCGTATGCTGTTGCTGCAATTTTGGATAAAAAGCGCATTCTGGTGAAATGTTGTTATTTGGGTCAACATGTTACTACGCGCTGCTCACAACTTTCGCATGTCGTTTCAAAACACACCCAAATTAGCAGTGATTTCTAATGATCGACGTTATCGATCATCAAGTTATCAATGCAGATAGTAAGTTACACTCCTTTCGCAGTGTCTTCTCACTCATACCTATCGTTCATAGACACTGCTTACAATAGCCAGATTCCCGCCGATTTACCGCATGATGGCAGCACTAGTCAGCGGCCAAACAGCGCTGGCGTTGCTCCGTGCTTCGGCCTGTTTACAAGATCAATCAGTATACAAACAGAATAATCTCGTATAGAGCGCCGTTATCCACTTCTTTAGCGATGTTTCAAAACAAAAAAGGCACGAGCTAAACACTGAAAAGTGCAAAGTGACACTGCATGCTGGACACGGCGGGGGGCAGCCATTGCTGTTGTTGTAGACTAGTCGTGCTGCGTCATAATGCAACAGTGCCATATAAAATGCTTTACGACGAGTGACCAGTCTGCCGCGGTTGTCAAGGACGCTGACAGTGAACCAATCAGAAAATGTTTCATGTATTTCGTTAGTTACGCAAACGCCCTCTAGTTGTAAATCGGCGGGAATGTGGCTATTGTAAGCAGTGTCTATGAACGATAGGTATGAGTGAGAAGACACTGTGAAAGGAGTGTAATAGTAAGTATACATATTAGACAATACCTACGGTGAATTTGAGTAAATTCCATCACACCGAATAAAAGCTATTGCTTCGCAATCTTGTTGGACTGTCCTTCCACAAATTTTGTCAAAATGGCCGCCTCCATGCTCTGCACTTCTGGAAAAAGGCCACGTGTGCACTGCTGCTGGACAGTAACGACACATTTCGCCAAAATATTGCCCTGCGCGATGTTGTAAACTTTCATTCAGAGAAAAAAATCCATTTCAAATGGAGACAAAACGCATCTCCAACAGCTTGTCCGCAGGGCGTGACGTTTTTGTCTCCATTTGAAACATTATGTTTCGTCTCATGTCGACATATTAGGGAGTTTTCGCAAATCTGACGAAAAACGAAGTACGAAATACGAAATTGGACGTCATATCCATGACGTAATGTATTTCAGGAAATGGTTGGTACCACAAATATCGCCTGCTGCAAGAGCGTCTTTTAGCGTATAAAGTTAGACCGACAGAGGTACGGTGTATTTTCAACTTTGAAGTTTATCTTTCGTTTCCACTTCGTTGATACGAATTGGAAATTTAAAAATTCAAGATGCGCCATAACTCTTTCGATCTTACATGGCATGCTAAAAGACGCACTGGGAGGAGGGACATTTGTGGTACCAACGATTTCCTGAAATACATTACGTCATGGATATGACGTCCAATTTCGTATTTCGTACTTCGTTTTTCGTCAGATTTGCGAAAACTCCCTATTACCATCTCTAGTCGAGACGATCATCGTCTCATGGTCTGGTGAAATGGGCAACTGCTTCTTAATAAACAGCATGTTGTAAACAGCATGTTGTAAAAATCTATAACAGCAGTGCTGCAAAAGAACAGCACTGGTTGTATATAACGGGAACAGCAAAAAAAGTATAAAAGAAAACGCCGTGACTATTTGCACAGCAAGTTGCTGTGAAAATAGTAGTTCTCGCACTGCTTACACAGCAGATTCTAACCAATGAAAACGCGAGGTTCATAATGAGGATGCATTACGATAATTTATGCAGGGGGCGTATTAAACAACGAAGTGATTATTCACACGCCGAATCTTCAGTCAGCTGACTGGCGCAGTGGAAAGATGGAGCGGACTGTAACCCAAAGGTCGCGGGTTCGAATCCCGGTGGTCCTTTTTAGTTTTTTTCTTTTTTCTTACTTTTTTTCTTTTCTCTTTTTCTTTTCACTGTTGTGACTCTTTGAAATTTCTACATGGAATAGTTGGTTAATTCTTGGAGGAATTATACTGAATTCCTCCAAGGTTAATTAATCCTTTCTTAGTGGTGACACTGATAAACACAGCTACAACTTGGGAAGATCACACCCTGGTATTCGGACTCATCTCCATACTCTGACTCACAACCTCAGAGGAATTAGCTATCCTACTGACGCTAACCGACAGAATGCGTAACATATACATGTAGGTCTGGGCCCGGTTGCACAATCAGCGTTAACCAAACGTGGCGATAAAGCCTATTCTGGCGTTAAATCTCCTAACGTGTCGTTAGCTAACATAGCGTTATTTTTTGGTTGCCCAAAGCAGTTTTAACGCCAGCGTTAGCTATCGGTACTCTATCGCTGGTGTCAGATGGTTGCTATGGATATTACCCAGAATGCAATGGGTTTTATAGCAATATCCAACATGGCCGCTTCCAGTGAAAAAGGGCCCAGTTCGGGAAAAAAAGGGAAAGAAGTGCGAACTGGACGACTGACGAGATCATTTTACTTGTAGACCTAGTTCAGGAGGAGCTTGGGCTCCTCAGGAGCAAGTTTACTTCTAGTATAACCCACAAAGTCAAAGAAAGCAAGTGGGAGGACATTGCCAGCAAGGTCACAGCCATTGGCAATGCCCAACGCACATGGAAACAGGTTCGTGAGAAGTGGAACCAGTTGGTTTCTAAGTCAAAAGAGGCATATGGCAAGGCAAAGTCTCACCAACGTGGAACAGGGGGAGGTGCTCCACTGCCCGATGTTGATCCTATAACAGCTAGGATCATAGACATCTACAAAGAAGATGCCAGTTTCAATGGTATTGAAGCAGGATTTGAGAGTCGCATTACAAGAAGTTTCGCGCGAAGCTGATCTATTCTTAGATCACTGAAGTCATTCGATTCTAAAATTAGAACACAGTGGACTCGATGGACTCGCCTATTACAATAGCCATGGCGCGGTGTCTGAGGCTTTCGCAGCCGAGGTCACGATAAGAATGCCACAGCAAAAACAAATATGGGCCAAATGGGTTTTATCAGGGGTTCCGGACGAGGCCTAATGCTGTTTTCGGGTTTTTGAGGCGGGGAGTCCTTAAATACAAGCTAGTGGATAGCCTGGAATTTTAGACGAACAACCATAACCCCTCTGAATAATGGACTAGTCCATGTCAGCACTGCAGGTTGAGATTTTCAAGAACAAAATGACGGGACAAAGGCACAACCGATCAAAATGAAATGTTCACTGATGACTGAAGAAAAATCAAAGGCTTTGATATACGGTCGAACCAGATTAATTCCATCCCTAGTAAATTGTTTATCATTGGGGAATCCCTAGACACTCTGCTGTTTTTCGAGGGAATCCCCGATTTTACCATTAAAATGGCATTCAACAGGGTCTCAAAACAAGGATAATGACGGCGGAGGATAAAATCAGAAAAATCCCAGAAGAAGTATGGACGTAGAGAACATCCAAAACTTTCATTTCTCGAGCGAACTGGTTTACGATCGCCACTCTGTTTCGAATAAAATAACTTTGATCAGTAAAAATACCCGGAAAATGCACTGCTTAACCATTAGACTGATGACGTCATCGCTCGTGGAAGAAAACTTCTTGTAATGAGCTGGACCATCACTTCCCAAGAGGATTAGGCCCAGTGGATGTGTGACTGCTAGTCTACTCAGCAATTCTGCTTCTGATGGTAAGTGAAATATCCAAAATCTCAACTCAATCATCCCTTCCCTGCTAACAAAACAAATTTTTGCTGTTAAACAATGAACAGCAGCAACCAACTGGAAAGTATTCGAGTATTTTCCAAGGGGAAAAGCCTAGCCCACATTTCGTCGTCTGCTTCGCCTTCGGCGGACGGGGGAATTCCAGTCCCTGACAACAGGGGAATCCCCAATTGGGTACAGTGCCAGTGCATGCAGTCACATGTGCATGTTACATGCATGTGTGTGCTCAATTCATTCGCCGGTCTTTGGCAACTTACGGCTGCAAAATATCATTGTTCATCATTGATTCATCGTAACTTTTTTATTTCTATTTAGGGCAAGGTGATTCAAGAATTGAAGATGACATTGGCCTACAAACAACAGTCTCAGGATTGTCAGTTCAATCAGGTATTTATTTTATCCCAGGCGCCAGTACATGTACATATCACATTATATAAGCTGTTTACAAATTACAAAATACTTTAAGCACTCCTGGCAGATGAAACGTCAATTACTTATTGTGATCACTGGATGGCATTCAATATGAAATTAATAATATTGTTAGTTTTCATGACGCTTCTATAATAATATGACTTATTTTGCATGTTTATACAGTCTGCCGGCATCATTTCAGATATTCAGACTACCAGTACAATAATTGCTACTTGTTCGCAGCCATTTGTGACTGAGAGTATTGCAGTCGATGAATTAGGTACGGTATGCTAAAAATATTTTGAGCTTACTTTTACTGATAGAATATGTAACATCTTTCAAAAAACTACATCATTACCTGCATACTTTTACAAGGTGAAACATATTTCTTTGGTTCCAATATCATATACTGGTACCGGTATGTCAATTTCAATTTGCAGGAGACTTCGAAACCACCCTGCCAAGACCTCAGAAAAGTGCTGCCGTAGGGAAGGCACAGAAATTTAAATCATTTGGTAAATGTAAGTATGTTGACTCTATAGGCCGTAGGCCTATATTTATAGAGTCAAGAAACTGGGAGCATTTGTGCTGAAATCAAGAGCCTGTATGAGGTTAACAGCAATTTATAAAGATATTTTTTGTGGAAAATGAACTTAGCGAAATTCACTTTTCGTGATAAAGCATATTCAGTGAAATTCACTATTTGTTAAAGCATATTCAGTGTTCAATGTTTCAGGCAAAAACAACAATGTCTCTCAGTCGTCTCGGGCAACGCAAGATCTCCATGTCAAGGTATTGGAAGCCACCCTGCAGGCACAACAGGAGATCATTGCCACTCAGAGAGTCAAGAGAGAACAGGCTCAACTCCAAGTGGAAAAGTTGAAGCTTGAGTTAGAGGTAGTTTTACATAAAAATCCTGCAGTCGTTCTTTCGTGCTGTGACAATATGACAACCCGGCATGACAAATTACATGATGTCAAACCAGAACGCGCAAAAAGTGACATAAAATTCTTCTTTTATCATTTCAGGTGTTGAAGGAGAAAAGGGATGTGGAAGTATTTTCAAGGCAACCTCGTCCCCAGGGGTATAGTTCGCTCAGACAACCTCGGACCACTCGCTCACTAACCCCTGAAATCAGCTTCGGTTGCTAATCCAGGAATCTTGGACTAAGTATAGGTGGCAGCACGAGTCAAAATAATCAATTTGAAATACTAACCAGTGCTTTTTAAAATTCTTTTTACAAAAAATCATCAAACCTGGATATAGATAACCTTCTGGTTTGATCCAAAATATTTTGAAAATTTCTTTGGGTATATTCTTGGATATATTTGACGGTTTCCCGTCAACCAATCACGTGCGTTAAATCCAAAGCTGATGCCAGGGGTTAGTGACGCGACCGCCATATTGTCAGAAAGCGAACGACCCCTGGGAACGAGGTTGGTTTGAAAGTACATTGAACTATAAGTGCTGTCAGCCACACTTCATTTTTGTGATGTTGTTTAATTGAATTCTAAGAAGAGAGTATGAGAGACATAACAGTTTGTGTTCCTTGTTGTTCATTTCATTATGAATACCTGTGGTTCTCAATAAATGAGAACAGTTAGAAAAGGAGTTTAGAAGTATCTAGCAGCAAGATGATCGCGATAAAGGCGACCATTTTCAGGTCCATTATAGTCATCATCATCATCGCTGTCGCTTTCATCTTCCATGTTCTCCAGATCACTGTTGTCGCTTTCGTCTTCTGGTGGTTCCCTTTCACCTCTCATGACTGCGATGTTATGCAGAACTGTGCATGCAGATATAATCTTGATGACCTTGTTGGGCTGCATTCTTACCTCACCATGAAGTACGTGAAAACGACGTTTGAGAACACCGAAAGCGTGTTCAATTTTCACACGTGTTCCACATAGTGATCGATTGAAATGTTGCTGCTGGGGTGTGGCTGGGTTTGGATATGGGGTCATCAAAAAGGGTTGACATGGGTATCCACTGTCACCTAGTATAATACCCTCTTGCCCTCTCGGGTTAACTTCCATCAGATGGTTGTTCAGGGCAGAATGGCGAAATATGTAGCTGTCATGGGTTGCACCGGGCCACTTAGCTACAATATTGGTGAATTTGCCTGAAAAAATGATAACAATCCCTCAAACAAGTTCAATCACATAGAAACATGGAATAATAACAGCCCCAGAATTCATACTTTAGTGGATGGTCTATTGGGCATCAGAGGGTGGAAAACAAAATTAATGCAAAATTGGCATTCCATATAGGCCTACATGACCTTGCTGACCTCGGACATAAACAAAGATGGCAGCGAGTGCATGTTTGGTTCACTAGACAGTTTTTTAACTGCAAATAAGTCATAGAATGGAGATATTTGGGGGAAAATAATGTATGGTCACAGACTGCTTGAACATTTAAGCTGTGATAACCCTTGCGGTTCACGAAGGATGCCTCGTAATTCGGGATCCGTCTTGGTACAGCTGCAGCAGGCATCTCATCATGCTCATCATCATCATTCACATGCACATCATCATCATCATCATCATTGGGCATGTCAGGCTCACGCTGGACTGCCACTGCATCATTACCGGGGGTATCATCATCAACCATGCGATTCTCCTCATTGTCTTGTGGTGGTGGTGGTGGTGGTGGTGGTGCCAGGGCAAGGGGTGCATTGGGAGCAATAATTCGAACATGCGTTCCATCAATACACCCCAAGACACGGGGAAATCCGGCAAATTCAAAGAATCCTTGCCGGATCTCACGCCTTTCTGCAACTCGGTACTTGGCCAGCTGATGAAATCATCCCGCAAATTATGCAGTGCATTACTGACGTCACGGACAGCCCTCGAAACAGATGATTTATCAACTCCAAGGGTGTCCCCTATTGCCTCTAGGAAAGCCCCAGATGCATAAAATCGAAGTGCTAAAAGCACTTGCAGTTCAACTGAAAGGGCCTTGGCTCTCCTTGTGTCCCTCTCCAGCTCATTTCGCAACAAATCACAAATGTACAAGATTCCGTCCCTTTGAAAACGATACCGCTTAAATAGTTTTTCATCACTGAACCTTTCTAGATGGTCGAAAGTTCTATTGAATTGTCGTATTTGAGGAATTCGGGGACCAAGAGGAAAAAGTGCCAAATTGGCGGCCATGTTGGATCTAGGTCGCCAACGCCAGAATTTTAAACGCCACTTTAACTGGGGCTGAGAAGGTACTTTAAAGTTAACTCCATAAATAACGCCACTCTGTTCCTAACGCCGATTGAGCAACAGAAAAAAAGTTAACGCCACGTTAGGAGAAAATAAACGCTGGCGATAGTGCTAACGCTGATTGTGCAACCGGGCCCTGGGTCCGTATTCATAAACGTACTTAAGTCAAAGTATGACACTCAACTTCCTACTTAGGCGAATCGTCCTGAACAAGTGGTATTCAATAAACTACTTATCCTAAGTATCATGCTCAAAATCACACTCAAATCTAAGACACCTCCCGAGGTGTCTTAACTTTGAGTAGGTTGGACCTGTGCGGTCGGGAATCGTTCATTTGGCTGAAGACAATGGTGCGAAATGACCGCATTGATGTTCGCTGCGCAGGAGGAACTGGTGAGACGACGTGCAATCCATCGGGAACGGTTATTCTTTGCCATAGGTGGCTCGTGTTGTTGTCTGTTCGACAACGCTGAACCAAATTGTCCTGAGATAACTCTCACAATCTTCACAGAGACGGGACTTTTCTGCCTCCGTGAGGTTAACCTTTCGTTTAGACTTCGCCGACGCCTCCATACCAAATTGACCAAAATGTTTGATCGTGAACAACGGAAAATTGGATGAAATGATTTCCTAGCATGAAAATAGTTGTGAATAGAACCGGTCCTATGAATTTTAGTACGATTCAGAAAAACTGGATCGTGAGCGGCGGGGTTGGATATTTTTCTGAACGATTAACCAACCATTTGAGTCACACTAGCCATTTATACCCAGCTGTCAAGACATAAATTAAATGTATTTTATTTTCATGTTTGACGTGCAAAGGCCTAATAAGCAGGGTTTCCACTACCCGAACCCGAACTGTATGCATATTTAGAGAATTTACCGATACTTTTGGTCTGTTTAACCCAAATCTTCTTTGGGCGCCGCTCCTTCTTTCTGTAAAATGCCATTGCCGGAGCAATTGCAGCCGCAGCCGTCATTATCTACATGTAGACTGAACGGGAGCCATATTCGATAAGATTTGATGAAATATATCCACCGTGCACGACGGGCGGCTACGAACTACAAAGTTTGAACAAAATCTTCTTCAAAAAATTTGATCAAAACATTTGACCAAGAATGGCAGGTATATAACACATCCTCCCGGCAGGAGTTGCATAAGATTGGTCAACCACAACCCCGTGGCGAGCGGCCAAACCACAGAAAAATTGACAAAATAACAATTGAAATGTGATTTCATTCACTGGGAACAACTTACGCTGAATGATAAGCATGATGCCTGAATCTAGGGATCATACTTAGCTGTGTGTCATACTAAGGCCTTTTATGAATACCAACATAAGTATCATGACTAGCTAAGTATTATACTTAGCGTTTATTCATGACTAAGTTAAGAACGTTTATGAATACGGCCCCAGG
>NMRB01001046.1:100007-120821 GCA_002633025.1 Notospermus geniculatus | reverse complement strand
AGCCCCACGGGTGGCCGCTGGACAATTAAGAAGAAGCTATTTTAGCTGAAAGAAAAGGTTGAATAACTGCAGGGTTGCTCAGCCTGACCAAAAGCAGAGTGCAGGTAACTGGCGCAGAGCTTCATTTGGCTGAAAGAAAGTTTATAAATTAATAAGACATGTGTAATACATAACAAGCACAAAGCGAAAAGATGCACAAAGGCCAACACAAAGTAAAGGAATATAAAGGAAGTCAACTTCCAGATTTGTAGGAAAAAAACCCAGAATGGATAATGCAAATCACTGAGCAATGAAAAGAACGAGGAGGATTAGAGCAAAATAAGGGGGGGGGGGAGGGGAGGGCAAAACAAGGCCTAGACCAAGAGGGGGAGCCACGTGCCCTCCGCAACTTTTGATTAAGGGTGTACAAGACATCTACGTGATTGCTGCACGATCGACAGTGACTGGGTCCGCTATAGATGTAGTGACCACCTGTCGGGCAACTCGCTGCCAGCTCCTATTGCAATCAGCCCAGCAGGTGGTCGCTGTCGGAGCGAGCTCAACACAAAGCAATTATGTCCCACCCGCATATCTTGGAATGAGGTTATAAGCCTGTCAATCGGGCAGCTAATCGTTCTGTGCACTGAATGGTGTCGCCTGCCCACTAATACCAGGCAGCCAATCGTACGCCTTCCCGTAAAAGGGGCTGGCCTAAAGGGCATGAGCACAGGCAGAGCACTCTAGTGAAAAAAACCTATTGGGTCATATGAATAAAGACTAGCAAATGCTTTTACTTCAGATTTGTACAGCATTGCCTAGTGCATTTGTATTGCAAAATTCAAGTAAAAGCATTTACTAGTCTTTATTCATATGACCCAATTTGTCAAGCAAGGACATCTCGCGCTCGCACTTGTCTTCGGGTGTCAACAACGGAAAATGTCAAATTCTCTGTAAGTTTATTGCATACAACCTGAGACGCCAGGTCATTCAGAACCGTGCTATAGTTGAAGGGGCGTTCATCGGTTTTCATCTTTGAGGATCTTACCAAGCGACGTCTCCTCACTGTCCAATGTCTTCTTAAGCACCGAAGAGCTGGTGCCCTTGACAGTGTTTGGAGCGCCGATGGTAGGATCCTCTTCAAGGTTGACAAGAAGGATGAACCGACAATTTGTAAAATATACCGAGGATTTACCAGATTGGTTGCAAAGGAATCCACTAGTCTCGCTTCACCATCCTCTCGCTCTAGTTACACAGGCGAGAGTCTGGTAGAAAAGACTACAGCTTTCGTTACTGGCAGGTGGCGGGTGTCCAGATCTGAGCATCCGAAACTGATTGGCCAAAGGCAGATTTGACGTCCTCAAACATGGATGCGCCCGATTGGTATTATTGGAGTACAGTAGCTATTGGAGAAGTGTAGCTGTTGGGACATTGATGGACCAATCAGTAAAGCCAGCAGCGCCACATCACCACTTTCGTTGCTCATACAGCAATTTTCCTGTCGCCACAAAAATGTCCAAGTACTTGATACTTGTTACTTGATGCTTGATACTTCATGCATCTGGCAACATGGCCCTAGCATGAATCCTCCTTTTCCTCTCGACGCAAGGAAACCAACCGCCGCGTAGCGGCAAATCAACGAAGCTTGCTACTTACGTATGCGTTTCACAGCAATCATTTTGGCCTTGGAGACGGAAATTCGCCTGAAACTTTGTCACCTGATACTGATGTTGTTAGGCGAACTGATGTGAAAACTGGTCCAAAACGGGATCCAGTTATGAGTTTGAAGCGTTTTTTGGTAACCGGCGATGAACATGTGACGTCATCATCTGGCCTACAAATTATTCTCAGGGACGAAACTGCACGAAAACGAATTTAGCCCATTCCCTTCGCTGAATATGTGACGTTACTGATGGCGTCATAATCGCTTAGATTGGTTACCCGATCCCTCCGCTTGGGGCTGGCTGTACCAGTCTGATAATCAGCTGATAATCGCTTTTCGAAAACGAAGTTCATGAGTTGGTCCATTCTCCTCGGCCGTTTCACACATCATTGTCGTACATGTGAAGTTCAAAATACACAGGTCGCGAGGTGTACTTATATCGTGGTATGGCGAAGGCATTCCCATTTTCCACGTAATCTGTGTGGATAATCTGTGTCGGTAAATAGCCCAGGCTACAGTGAAATAATATATACTTATTATGCAATGTGTTGTTAATGTTGGGGCCCATCCGTGTTGCACAGCCTGGTGGGCAGCAGTGCCTCAACTCAATCAACTGCTGCCTGGAACTGATGACTCGCCACACACGACACGGGACAGTTTGTGCGTTTCGCCCCCAATCCTTAAATGCATAATATCATAGACAGTACATACTTTCGCTGCTTTTAAGAGAGAACGTTGCTTTTTCTCTCCTAAAGTAGCGAAAGCATACTTTATCTTAACATCGCCAGAAGGCTACATGGTAAACCACTACAAAAGCCCCACCGGTTCAAAAATTCTGGGTAATCATCCCACTCAGGGATGACCATTCATCATTTCTGTTCTTGAGCACCTCGCTCCAAGGGCAGTTCTGGGCAAACCTCCTCTGGGCTGACAAGGCTGAGCATTCAAAGACAAGGTGGTGTGTTGTCTCGTCGGCCGGACCACACAGCAGGCATATCGCATCCAAGTAACCAGCAAAGACCACTCACCAGGGAAAAATTGTTGTGACCACGAGTTCCCGAAAATCAGACGGGCGTGACAGAGACCATAGTCCTCTGGAATCTGAGTCCGATTTTATTGTTCAACGAGGAATCAGGATATATAACTACATAGACATGACCATTCGAATAATATAGTCATACAATAGCAGACTATATTGTGTCCCGGACTTGCATCCCTAGGACGTGTAAATGGTACGTGTACGTCTTTGCATCAAAAGCTCCTCTTCCATCACATGTTGCTTGGTTTGGCAGTAAAAATGCATTTTTAGCCCGCTTGGCAGCAGGGCTTATCATGCTGTGGTTTAGGTCTTTGAGTGGTGGTCTGTCGTGCGTCAGTCCGTACGTACGTAAACGTTTTGTTTGTCAGCGCTCTAGCGCCTTTATTTTTGACGAATCCTTTTGGTCTTTACTGAGTGTAAGTTATTTTGAGCATGGTTGGATTCCTATTTTAGCCTACAGGGGGCATTTTGTGAAAAAATTCAAAGGGCTATAACGGTTTCAGATATCGCGTTGAAACTTTTTACACATGTAGGCCCTACTAGGTTATAGCTACTTACAGACAAACTTTCGGTGAAATCTTTCTTGACTTTGCCACTAGGGGACCATAACCAAATCACTAAAAGTGTTCTTTCACTTATTGATTTGACCTACTTTTCAAGGTTTAGGAGGTCAATGATGAAATAAATTACGAACATATCATATTTCCTCGTGTTTTGACCTAGTGTTTTAACTTTGTTTAGTTGTGAATGTAAGTACTTGTATTACATGCCGCTCAAATACTACTAATTTTTAGCCTGATTTAATTTGCACTATGGCTGCCAGGGGCAATCTTGTAGTAGCTACTAGTTTCATTGGGTGACTTCAGAATTCCGTGTGTGTAACGTGTTATGTGTTACTTCAACAGATCTGTAACGGATCTGTTACACTAACACGTAATTCTGAAATCGATACAAACACCGCTTTGACACCGATGTTACAGTGGTGTTAGGTGTTACAGATATGTTGAAAGTAGTCAATCTCAACACGCTTGTTACACTAACACCAACACCTAACAGGTCCTGTTACATGAGGTGTTGATTCAATCTCAGCACCCTGGAATCTGTTAAGATTAATTTTGCTCTAATTTTGTAATTCCTTCAGATATCTTGTTGCTGTTTATAGTAATGAGGTTAAAAATTGTCCAGTTAAAATAAANAAGGCGCGAAAATTCAAATACCCCTGTTTTTTATTTTGTTGAATAGCGCCCCCTGGTGAACAGATCTGGCATTAACTTCCCTTTGAACTGATGTAGAAAATATCAACCTATCTATCCCATCACTTTTTGTCTACATATTTATCATAGGGACTGAGATATTGCGATATTTCATTTTACAGAAAACGCCCCCTGGTGCGCCTAATATAGGTCAAATTGCGCTCATTTTTTGTTTCCCAGGAGAGTTCACCAAGGGCTACCTTCAGATGTAATTTGGAGTCTCTAGCTATTACGGTTACAAAACGTCGGGCATAGTTGGACAGATGGACTGGTGGACTGCTGGACTGACACCCTGACGCCACTGAATACCTATTTGACTAGCTCCGCTGACCTTTGGTCAGCTGAGCGAAAAAAATCTTTAACACTAACCTCTAGAGGTTAAGACGGTGTAACACCGTCATGATTTCAGAATTGGGTGTTGACAGATCTGTTAGCGGCCATTTTATTTAGCTGTGGTCAACAAGAGGCACTCGAAATGATGTTTGAGCCATTTCATCAAGCAATAGCAATTGCTTGGGATGAGAAATACGTTAGATTAGCAGCACGAATTACTGAGGCACCACATGGTACACATGAGGCTAACTGAACCACAGCTGGAACGTCTGGTCGATGAATCCGGTCATGAGTAGTGGAGGGTGACTAAGGTAGGGCAAGGTACCAGACGGCAGATGATGGAGATGTCTTTAGGCCTACACTAGGGCTCCTCTGATCAAAGTGTAATATTTGAAATCAGTCAAAATACCCCTGGAATTAAACTAGTAAATACCAAGTGGATGACAGGATGATGACACCATGTTAACATGCTGTCGGCACCGTGTCAAGATGGTGCTAACACCATGTTGAATCTGAGCAGCATGTTTAGGGTCCAGGTTAGCAGATTTCTCAACAGATCTGTAACATTAACATGACACTGACACCTAAAATGCAACACACACGGAATTGTGAAGTCACCCATTGTTTGCGTGTCAGATTGCATGTTCATAGTCAATTCATTTATATGGCAATTTGGCATGTTTTGTTTAACCTATGCCTTATTTGGTGTTGCTGATGACTCCCACCGCCATGCTTCAAGCTAATCAGGCGCATTGCCATTGGCACTATTTTTAGTAAAAGGACTACTATCCACGAATCGTGACATTGTACAACTCGACATGTACATACGGATCGTTCACTTTTTCATAAGTGCGCATGAATTTTATTTCACCATTTGTTTGTTGAAAAGCAAAGTAGACGCGTTTGGTATTTAGCGGAAGAGGCCGAAGTCCCGAATAAAGGACAGAGATCACTAAACTGACGACTGAAAAAGAACGTGTGTTTGTTTTGAGTGTGAAGTCAACAATTCGCACTGTCAAATATGTGATCAAATATTTCGTTTAATTTGTTTTTATCAGCCATAGCCTGACCAGTCCAGTCCAGTCAATATAAAAAACACAATAAGCGTAACCAAGAACAAATTGCAACAGACTTCTTCACATTTGTTTGTGATTCCTAACTTGACTGCATCATGTTGTTAAAAAATCTAGTTAAAGCCTTACCTCGGAAAATGCCTTAATTAAGATCTTTATTAAAATCCATTTGCAATTAATATGAACTTCTATTTGCAAAGTCAGGCGTGCATGATGTACTGCTAGCTTTCTTCTCGTCGGTTGTAGACCCAACTCTCTAAATGCTGAAGAGTGAAATTCACTCATTTGGAGTGAGGCAGGGACCACTCCATGAAGTCACTCCATTAGACATGTTAGAGTGAAAGGCGCCACTGATGTATTGGCATTAGAAGCAACAAAAATACTGCTAGTCCTATTGTCTCTCTCAACTTTTGGACTTTGAGAGAGACTTTAGGGCCCATATTTTCAAAGCTGTTTTTACGCCAAAATGCATTTTAGTCCAACACTTGCATGCTTATATACAGGGTGGTCCAAAAAAAATGGACAAGCATACTTCCACCACCCTCAGTCCCAAACCACTGGTATGAATGGAAAGAGAATCTTTCTAGAAGAAAAATAAGACCAAGATACCTCGATTCGGTCCAGTAGTTTTACCTCCAGAGCCATTTTTGTGAAGCAAAGTCAGTTGTCCATAGTAACTAACTGACCGGTGAACCGCGAATTCAGCATGATTGATTATGGGGATTAGTTGTTATGCAACAATGCTGAAGTTTGATTTTCATGTTCTACACGTACTCGTATTTCATTTTTTGGTTGACCTATCCACATGATAATGTTTTTGTCAATTACAAGGCAACGCTGTTGTGTATGCTCTTGATTGTTCTGTATGGAACAATTCACGAAGGGGCCTCGACCTTGCTTTACAAAATAGGGTCTGCAGCTTGAACCACTGGACCGAATCGGGATATCTTGGTGTCTTCTTTCTTCTAGAAAGATTCTCCATCCAATGCCACCAGTAGTTTTGGGCTCTGGGTAGTGGAAGTATGCTTGTCCGTTTTTTTTGGACCACCCTGTATAAGCATGCAAGTGTTGGACTAAAATGCATTTTAGCGTTAAAACAGATTTGAACATATGGGCCTAGGTCTTTTTACAGCAAATGCTGGCAGCAGTAAGTTAACACAGCATTTTTCTGTATTTTGGCAGCATCCGTTTACTGTATTTCGACAGCAAAATGGTATAAATTCTGCAAAAAATGCTGTCTTTAAAACTGAGAAACTGTAATCTCGCTGTCAATTTCCAGTAAAAGAACAGCAGTTTGCAGTAAAACGAATTTTACAGCAACCATGCAGTGAAAATTCTGTTGTAAATTTACAGATACTGCTGTAAATTTACAGATATTTGTAACAGTGTAGTATTTTTGTTGCTTCTAATGCCAATAAATACAGTGGCGCCTTTCACTCTAATGGAGTGACTTCATGGAGTGGTCCCTGCCTCACTCCAAATGAGTGAATTCCACTCTTCAGCATTTAGAGAATTGAGTTGAATGTAATGAAAAAAGAAAATGTGAAATCGGAGGATTTTTCAAAAGTTGTCAAAAAAGTCATTTTACAAAATGTCATTTTTCTCTTAATTTATTAAAATTGATTTTCGGCAAAACACCATGGTTCTATGCCCAACATGTTGCTACAGATTGGGTGCAAATACCATTGCTGTTACTCCAATGGTTTTTGCTATATTTAGGAAAACTTGCTGTCCTTTTACTTTCCTACAAGAGTGTACATGTAACTGCTGTTTGATTTGTACCGTCATTTCAACAGAAAGCGATTACTGCAGATTGGTGACCAACATTTCACTCTCTTCCGAAAGAACCTAATACCTTAGACTTGCAGACCTCACTTGGAGCCATCTCTCGATTAGATTAGTACCTTATCCTTCCAACCTGCGCGCTGAAGTCGTGGCTTGTTTGGTAGGACCAGTATTGGCCGCCATTTTTGGAGGAATTCTGCCAGTGACGTCACTTGGAAATTTTATGTAAATTATATAAATTTATTCAATTCTCAATACGGCTGAGGTACCGGAATGCAGATAGAAGGCGACCTCCATTTGACCCAGGAAATCCACCAATCACGAAGGTGTTAAAAAGAGAAAAGTATCAACATAATAGTTCCTATACTTATCACCTGTGTCAGCACCGGCCAGTCAGATTCACGAACGTGATAGGCAGGACCGGTCCTGACATATGCAAAAGTCCGATGTAAAATTGTTAGGACCGGGTACCAGTCTATCTCCTGATGTGACTTCATGACAGACTCGGGGTAAATAATGTGCGCTACCAAATATGCTAATAGTCTATCATGTTCTGCAGTACTTTGAAAATGTCTTATGGTCGTTTGTATTTCTCTCCTGACCACCACCGTTGCGCTGTGGTCTTTTTCATATCTTGAATCTCAAGTTTTTGTTCATATGCAGTTTAGCTTTAATGAAGGAACTGAGTTGGGGGCATTTTATGGCATTTCCCTTCTGGTCAAATTTTACTAGAATTTTTAATATGATGTAGTCAAAGACCTTCCAGAATCACATCCAAGTGAAATGAATCAATTGCAAATTGCAATTTGAATGGGCTAGACCATGCCGGTGAAAGAGTCAAACACTGTGTTGCCGTTCTCTCTTCCTTGAAAAAGAACATTTTACTTGTACATGTAGTTTGTTGTCGCCGATTGAAGATGTTGAAACAGCAATGTTCTAGGTTCCACTGTTGACTTTATACAGTACCGTAGGCTACATATACAGCAAAGTGGAACTGATGAATTACTGTACCTATAATGGAGACGCCATCGAGCCAGCTCTTTCCCTAATCTCGCCCTGACAGTGAGATTGGGTACCAAACCGACAGCTTACCTGTCTGATCGTCGAGAAACATCCAATATACCCCATGACTTCGGCTATTTTGTATGATAAGTAAAATTGTCCCTTCGTCGTCGTCCAACCACGTTGATGAAACGACACAACCTCTCTTCCTTTCCTTCCACTCTGATCGGTTTATATCCCTCGGCTTGATTGCAGCCGTTTTAGAGTCTTCAGGATTCAAGAACGATGTTAGAAGGACGCTTTTCTAAAGATATGAGTGGGAAAATAAATGTACACGACACTACATGAATCGGTGTTAAAGGGATTCTGTCACCAGGAGAATGGGCAAGCAAGCAGGACGTCGTTATCCCCAGGCGGCATTTTCTCTTTGCACACCTGCATCAAATTTAACCTTGATTTTATAACCCGATCTGGGAAAACCAGGCACAAATTTGAGGAGGAAATGGTTAATGACTACAGAAATGTTTACACCACAAAAGATTGAATTCATTTTAGGTTGTTACTGTAATAAAGGGAGTCTAAGGCCAGATAAAAAAATTACTTGTTTAGCGTCCAGGCACTTTAGTTTTCCAGGGTCGGGAGGGAGGCTTTTATTTTTATTTTTAGTAGGTTTTAGCTGAAAAGATATGTCAAAAACAAATAAAAAAATTTTTTTTTTAATTTTCAAATGTTAGAGTAGGAAAATTTTTAATGGAAAATACATTACAAAGAAAATTCAGGGGTCTTGGCATTTTTCAGGTCGGGAGGGGACGCTAAACAAGTATTTTTTTTATGTGGCATCTTCAGCAATGAGTTGATAACAACAGTTAGTCAGAGCCTTGTCACACTGCCTGGAGATTTGTGCTTATTTCCCAGACTGGACGGCGACGCATTGATCCGCCAAACCGCCACACACAAGCATGATCTATGCATTTGGTAATGCTACGTTCCCAATATCACGAATCACCCTACGATTGAAATCGTGGTCTTAATCGTGGAGGAATCGTGGTCATCCTATCAGATCTTGAGGTCAGTCTTGGCAATCGTGTTAATCGTAGGAAAGTTTTGGACGGTTATGCTGTGTTCCCACTATCACACTCTTAGCTGAAAAGGTTCTTTGAGGGTTCTTTGAAGAACCCCTGGGTTCTATATAGAACCCTAAGGTTCTTTGCCGCATTGGTAGAACCCGTAGGGTTCTTTGACGAGCAAAAAGGTTCTTAGAGGGTTCTTTGAGGAACCCCTGGGTTCTTTACAGAACGCTAAGGTTCTTTGCTGCATTGGTAGAACCCATAGGGTTCTTCGACGAGCGAAAAGGTTCTTAGAGAGTTCTTTCCAGAACCCCTGGGTTCTATATAGAACCCTAAGGTTCTTTGCTTCATTGGTAGAACCCATAGGGTTCTCTGACGAGCGAAAAGGTTCTTAGAGGATTCTTTGAAGAACCCCTGGCTATATAGAACCCTAATGTTCTTTGCTGCATTGGTAGAACCCATAGGGTTCTCTGACGAGCGAAAAGGTTCTTAGAGGATTCTTTGAAGAACCCTGGGTTCTACATAGAACCCTAAGGTTCTTTGCTGCATTGGTAGAACCCATAGGGTTCTATGCCGAGCGGAAAGGTTCTTCAAGGGTTCTTTGAAGAACCCATGGGTTCTATAGGGAACCCTAATGTTCTTTACTGCATTGGTAGAACCCATAGGGTTCTTTGACGAGCGAAAAGGTTCTTAGAGGGTTCTTTGAAGAACCCCTGGGTTCTATATAGAACCCTAAGGTTCTTTGCTGCATTGGGTAGAACCCATAGGGTTCTTTGACGAGCGTAAACCCAGATAGCAAAAATTATGTTCTAATTCGCAATAATTTAATACAGAACCGATGACTCACGAAAACAAACAAATAAGAATGTTGATAAACTATGGTTTGAAATATGAGACACAAATTTTAGGTTGTGGTTGTTTCTCTTTCAAAGTTATAAAGACTATAATTGTATAACATGAACCATAGACAAGAATATATGCTGTGCATTGGTATACCCCATCCAACTGAACTCTGTATGGCTTCTCGGCCTATTGGCTAAGATGAAAGTTATACATGTATCACATTCAAGAGGTGCAGACTTTGCTTCATGGTGAATCTGCCCTTTCCCTTGTGCCAACCTCGCTCAAGCATGGAGGTATTCTTAATAATACCTCCACGGCTCAGGCAAGGCGGGGGAAGTTTGTACAGGTGGACATTGGAAATTCAACGATCAGGACCATATGGCTCTACCTACACTTATCGAATTGCCAACAATGGCCCACTAATTTGCCCGGAAGGTGCCCCCGAAATCACATCAATATCCCTTTAGTGTTTTGAGGGTTCTTTACCAAAGGGTTCTTTAACAGAACCCTTTAGTTTTGTGAGGGTTCTTTACCAAAGGGTTCTTCAACAGAACCCTTTAGTGTTTGGAGGGTTCTTTACCAAAGGGTTCTTTAACAGAACCCTTTAGTGCTTTGAGGGTTCTTCACCAACGGGTTCTTTACCAAAGGGTTCTTTGACAGAACCCTTTAATGTTTTGAGGGTTCTTTGCCAAAGGGTTCTTCAACAAGAACCCTTTAGTGTTGTGAGGGTTCTTTACCAAAGGGTTCCTTAACAGAACCCTTTCAGAGGGTTCTATATAGAACCTTTTGGGGTTCTCCAGGTGTAGCACGTCAAAGAACCCTAAAAGGTTCTATCTGGAACCTTTTCGGCTAAGAGTGCACGAATCACGCCACGACTGAAATCGTGGTCTTAATCGTGGAATAATCGCAGTGGTTATCCTATCAGATCTTGAGGTCAGTCGTGGCAATCGTATTGATCGTAGAAAAGTTTTGAACGGTTCAAAAATTTTCTACGATCATAACGATTGTCACGATTGCCGTCACGATTGCCCTCAAATGTGATAAGATCTGAGGATCACGACGATTACTCCACGATTAAGACCACGATTTCAACACAGAAAAAAAATCGATCTCATCCCGAGATAAAGTGAGTCTCCAGCCTACTATTTTGTCCCTAAAATGAGTTTCTTTGCTACTCGAACACAGAATGAGTACCAGTTTTCCTAAGGCTGGAGCCCTCTTGCATCGACTGCAGATAACTGCAACTGGAGTCTCTTTCTGAAGTAGAGACAAAGTCTACTCATTTTGAGTTTTCTCAGTTCTCCAGTCGATGGGACAGGGCATCAGCTGGAGAAAATTGGAAACAAACCGAGGGGAACCAATATCTGCTCATATGAGGAGCTCGGTGGTGTGGTGGTTCTGGTGTCCGACTTGCGATCAGAGGGTCCTGGTTTCGAAACCCACTGGTTGTGAAACGTTTTTTTTATATATATGGAGACATCACTTGTTTATTTGATTCGAGACAACAGACAATCCGGTGGAAACAGCTGAGAATCATTTTAACCAGTTGGAGACAATGTCATCTCAAGTGGAGACCCAGTTATGTCTATTCGAGTTGCAAAAGAAACTCATTTTAGGGACAAGAGTTGAAGATCCATTTTATCTCGAGATGAGATCGTTTTTTCTTTCTGTGAATCGTGGCGCGATTCGTGCCACCTGAAATTGACTATATCGTGACCATATCGCATCACAGCGCATCAGAACGTAAGGTCTCGCATCACCTCGTATCCAAAAGTGAAACTTCAGAGAAGTAAACAAATATTCCACGACCAGCTACGAATGGCCAATCGTGACGTTCGTAACGGACCGCACGCTTGTGGGAACGTAGCATTAACGTTCATCAAATAGGGCATACACCTTATCTAAATTTCTGACTTCTCCACACCTAAAACCTTGGAAGGGTTTTGGTCCACCTACCCAGGTCACTGCTAAGCTTCAGAGGGTACAAAAGTATTCTGTTCATCTTATTAGTGGTCTGGCCAGGTCTGACCAGATCTCAACGGGTCGCAGTGAGTTTCAATGTGTCTGTGTTCCTGTTTCAGAACAATTTGTTTCTGAAACATGTTCAAAGTTCCGGTGTAACGTTTTTCAAGTGAGGTCCGTGTGCCAGTGTGACATTACAATAGAATGACGGAATAAGCGACGACTTGACAATGAGCGACAGAGAAACAGTGAGTCTGTTCCTCAGTCTGTTCCAAACAATGGGAGTCACACAGAAAAACGGCCGCACTGAAAGACATTACACCGTCCTGTACTCTGCCCTCCCACAAATAACGTACATGCGGGCTGTGTATTTACCGATCTTTAAGCCTGCCGCACACGTGAGCTATCTGCTGAGCAAAAAGTCATTCGAGACCGTTTGCTCAGCAGATAGCTCACCGAAAAATACGCGCACACGCGAGTTTTCTGCCTCGCGAGGAAAAAAACTCACCGAAATTACGCGCACACGCGAGCTATCTGCTCGAATAACTTATTGCTCAGCAGACAGCTCCCGTGTGCGGCAGGCTTTATGCTACATCCATGATGTAGTGTCCGCAAGTAAATATGCTGTCTTGCAGACCCGATCGTCGTGTCCCCAGTACAGTTCGGGAAAGTTCCGAATTTGGAAACGTTTCTGATTTTGGAAGCCCAGCGATTCCAATATTGGCAACGTTTCTTTTTTCGGAAGCGGTTTTCGATTCCGATATCGGAATCGGTGTAGGCCTATTGCATGTTAGGCCTAATCGGGATATGAGAATCAAAAATCGGGAAGTGTTTTTTTCCATTAACAGATGGCAGCACATGTGACCTTGTATTTCACGGCGTAAAATCTGAATTGCTGGCGTAAGTTTTCAGACACGGGTTTCTTGAAACCCGGCAATTCACAGGTGTGACCGCAAAAAACCCGGGGATTTAATGTAGTGTAACCACGGCTTTACTCAGTGCAGGTGTAGAAGCTTCCTCAACTTTAAGGTTTACCTTTAGCTATTGTTTGCAGGGCAGAATACAAAAGCTTAAAGTGGACCTTAAAGTTAAGGAGGCTTCCAGAATACGGGCCTTTGATCCCTGTGACACCTGGCTTTATTCAAACCGACCTTTTGATGCCAGTGAATGAGGCATGTCGAGGTGACAATACAGATGTAAAAGGTGGGGTAATGGCTGCCTGTAAGGGTCAGGGGTTAGGGTTAGGATTAGGATTAGGAGTAGGCTTAAGGGTCAGCGGTAGGAGGCCAGGGACCGTATGCATAAAATATCTTAAAGGAGCTGGACGTCCAAGTTGTAAACACGATATTCACTAGTCTCGGTCACCCAGCCGCTCGGTCACCCAGCCGAATCTGAGGATCGAACGTTTGTGTCGCAGTTCCTGCGGAACGAAACGGTTGGCTGCGCGAGACTACATATTCACTTCAGTACATATTACCGATAATAGGTGGCAGCACAGCGTGGATAGTGAACCAGTGAGTGGTTGAGTGAGTTGCATTGGACCGGGCACCAGTCTAACGATCACGGGCGCTACTGGTGCTGCCACCTTCACGAAGGAATAAAACTAGTTTGCTGGCCACTGTTTGTAAACAAACCAGTTTGTTTACAACTTGGACGTCGAGCTCCTTTAAGTGTAAAATTTCCCTTATCTTTTGTTTGGAACAATAGTTTAAGGGAAATTTTACATGTAAGATATTTTATGCATACGGCCCCAGGGTCCATATTCATAAACATACTTATAGTCTAGTCGGTAATGGAAATGATCGGGACACGCCGGACAAAAGCACCAATTTTTTTCTGGTGGTTTGTCTATTGGTACTCTTTAAATTTAGAGGGGGCGCCATCTAAGATATTCTTTCTTTCAGTAGAATAAGTCAAAGTATGATACTTATCTTTTGTGTTGAACAAAGGATAAGTGCCAAACTTAGACTTAAGTAGTTTTATGAATATGGGCCCAAGGGTTAGGATTTAGAGTGGACGACATTCACTCCTTCGGCAACACAAATACGTACGTGCATACATGGGAGGTTTAGAAATCAAACGACAAACGTAAAACGTTGTCGTAAAGTTTACGTTTATCGTTTGATTTCTAAACCTCCGTAATACATGGTTAAGCACCTTTCCTCGCACCCCAGAAAAATGGATATGAACGGAACACTTGAACAACAGCCTACTGTACCGACGCCTGGTGAGGACTATCCAAATCTCAGAGCCTCAATTGCAATACTTCTGCAATACATCTGGATAATTCCCGTTGGATTTGGAATCCCCGGTAACGTCATTTCCGGTTGCGTAGCTGCCCAAGCAAAGAACCAAGAGGTGTCCATGTGTGTTTACATGCTGGCGTTAGCTGTATGCGATACTGGTGTTCTTCTCCAGTTAATATGGCAATGGCCTCTGACATACTATGACCACGGGATGGAACTTCTCATACCAAAGGAGTACGTTTACAAGTAAGTAAAAACGTCATGACCATTAACATGATTAAGGCCTGTCTACACCATCAACTTTTCCAAAACATGTCTAAAAACATTGAGATGCAACAAATCTGCAACAACTTGTTTTGAGAATGGTCCATATGCATAAAGAAAAGCAAATGCTTTTTACTTGAAAATTGAAGCAATTACTTCCATCCGTATGCATAAAACCCAAAGTAAATGCCTTTGCTAAAAAGCAGTTGCTATTAAAAAAAGCAGTTACTATTTACTTGTTCCTTTCTAGCAAATGCTAGCGGAATTCATATGCATAATACTGAGCAATTGCGCCAACTGTAGAACCTTTGGTAAACAAGCAAATACTTGTCAAGTATAAGCATTTGCTTTGAAATAGAAGTAAAAGATTATGCATATGAAAACAAGTAACTGCTTTTACTTTTACTTTTGGCTTCAAGCAACTGCTTTTTTTGCTTTTGCTAGAAGTAAATGCTTCATTTTTATGCATACGGTCCATTGTTGCACAGTGTGGACAGACTTGCAACAGTTCAAAACATGATTTGAGAATGTTTTGGAAATGTTGCAGAAGAATTCACATGACATTTCTTCTGCAACACTTCTAAAACATTTTCAAAACATGTTTTGAACTGTTGCAAGTCCTGGCCACATTGTGCACCAATCTCAAAACAAGAGTGTTGCAGATTTCTTGCAACTCAATGGGCCGTATGCATAAAAATGAAGCATTTACTTCTGGCAAAAGCAAAAAGTAAAAGCAGTTGCTTCCAGCAAAAAGTAAAAGTAGTGTGGAACAAGCACTGATGAAATTTACCATGAATTCCGTCGTGGGTTGGAGAAGTACTTGTACTATAAATGCCAACTTACTGGACAGATACGTATAAACAGAAAAAGTATGCAACAAGTTAACAGTCTAGTCAAAATCAGACATGAATAAAACGGGAATCAAGCCAATCAACTGGCCGACTGGGCATGCTGGGAGCGTGAATTCCTGGATTTGCTTGATGCCGAATCAAACCCATTTTTCAGCCGAGTAGGCTACCGGGTATACCGGTATATGTATGTACAGTCTTTGACAAAAGTTTATCTCCACCTGATACCTTGAATATTTCAAATAGGCTTTGGGGCTTTGTTTCATCAAAATATGTTGAGTGCTTGCAGAGATATTTGAGATTATCAAAATTTTGATAATTTGAGATTTTCCTGCTTTTCAGGAAATTTTGATCAGAAAAAGCTAACCTCAGAATATGGGTTTACAAAATTTCGGGACTTTTTGCATTATTTGGGAAGAAATATTGCATATTTTTCAAAATATCAAAATGTATATGTTTTGAAAAACATGCTTATCTAACCAGTTTATGCTAAAAGTCTGAAAACTTCATACTTCAACGTTTTTAGGTGAGCTCTGTCTACTGATATCACAATTTTGTGAAAAATTGGAAATTTTCAAATTATCGAAATTTTGAAAATCTCAAATATCTCAGCAGCCACTCAACAGATTTTGATGAAACAAATCGCAAAGTCTTTAGAAGGTTCGACTCTATCAAAGCTGTGCAACAAAAGTTGGTTAACTCTGATAACTGAAATGATCTCAGGGAGTACCGCAGAACAATGGGGTTGCCATGCTGTTGCTAGGGATTACATAACATAGTGATGGGTGGTATCACATGGTACCTGAGCTCAACCACTACCTGGTTTGGTTGAAATCTATGCAGTTGATAAGGAAATGATCCCAGCCATGCCGCGGAACATCTTATCCTCGGCCCCTTTTCGTCAAGAAAATGTTTTGTCATCAATTTCACATTTCCTTCCTCAAAATGGAATTCTCCAGTGATGCTTGGTCCAGTCGAGGCTGGTACACCTTCCTCGTTCTACCAAACTGCATGAAAGCAGCCATTTTGCTCAGAATGAACTGACAAGTCTTGTCAAGCTCACAGTCAAGGTAGGTCTGGAGCTACCTTGAAATTCTGAAGCAAATGCTTGGGCAGCTGGAGCAATTGCTCAGTATTATGCATATGAATTGTAGCATTTGCTAGAACTGAACAAGTAAATAGTAATTGCTTTTAGTAATAGCGATTGCTTCTTAGCAAAAGCATTTACTTTGGGTTTTATGCATATGGATGGAAGCAATTGCTTTAATTTTTCAAGTAAAAAGCATTTACTTGCTTTTATGCATACGGCCCAATGTCTCTACACAATCAACATTTTCAAAACATTTCTGCGGCAAAACATTTTGAAAAGTGTTTTGGAAATGTTGCAGCTTGTTTTGGGGTGGTAGGCCTATACACTCTGCAACATTATCAAAACATGTTTTCAAATTGTTTTACAAAAGTTTCTTTTGAATGTTGTAAGTGTAGACAGGCCTTTAGAAACACATAAACACATAAGTTTGTCTCAAAATTCAAAACAGGAGGTAAACATTCTTTTTGGGTGACAAGTGCCCTTCCTAGACATGGTGTGACTGGATCGCTTTGAAGGTCACCTGCCAAGTCAACTTCAAAAGAAATCTCCACAGACGATTATTAAAGCACAACTCTGCATAAGGTTTTGTGTCTCGCGACGGCCGACGTAACCTTTGACCTTTAGGGAAGTCGTGTGCATGCTCGATAAGACTGCTCAAGTCCATCCACTTGAATGGTCTAAGTTACCAATTAGGCATTGAGAGTGTTGCTACACATAAAAGAACGAGTTGAAGCATGTTACCTTACCTGATGAAGGGTTAGTCACGCTATAACAGCACTTCCCAAGTGATGAAAGGTATGGCGGCCATTTTTGTTAGACATAGGGCCGTATTCTGGAAGCTTACTTAACTCTAAGGTTAACCTTTAGCTATTGTTTGCAGAGCAGAATACAAAAGCTTAAAGTAGACCTTAGAGTTAAGGAGGCTTCTGGAATACGGGCCATAATAGTCAGGGTTTATGCAGCAATCTGTGGTTAGGATTTATGACCTTTTTAATGACTTTTAGTACCAGAAAAGGTTAAAATTTATGACCGCTTTGTAACACAAAAAAAGGTAAAACTCATCTATATAGACCGATAGATACTGACCAGACAAGAAATACAGCAGCAAATTTAACAATATTTGTAAACTATAGTTACTAACTATCTCACTCAGGCCTTTGTATTCCTTAATACGGGCTATTTCTGTTTACGGTGGTAAGGAGCCAAAGGCCCCATCAGAGCACCTTCGGCGCAATGGGGGGGGGGAGAGCACGAGGGGCTGTCCCCCGTTAGAAAAATTTTTGAAAATAAAGGATAAAAGACGCCATTTCCAGGCATCTGAGATTCCTATTTAAATGTAAAACAAGACTCAAATTTGGGCGCCCTTAATTTGGGCTCCGACGTTGAACGTCGTTAATTTGGGGGAATATAAAGGCCTGCTCACTGAACACTGAGGAACGAACTGTTGTTTCCAGTCCATTTCGGAATCTTATCCCACTCATCACAAACACACCCCAACAGTCCAACTACATGTACACACTTTCTGCAAAGTTAAATTTTGAACTTCCTTCACTGAACAAGCTGAAGAACCAACACCAATTTCCAGTCCATTGCTGAATCTTTTAAATCTCAATCCAATCAACAGATCCCAAATTAATGAATGTCATTCTTTCCCACCATTAGCCTACCCTTTTTATACAAAGAACATGAAATAGAAATCGGGTTTCTAAGGTGAAAGACATGGCTTCCTACCAGAATCGAACCCACGGACCCTCGCATAAGGCATCAATCGCCAGCACTAAGGGGCAGCACGCCTTAAACCACTAGGCCAAATCCCCATCTTAAAAAAGATGGTTCAATGGCCCATGTTTAAACGAGGCGTCCATCAGTACCCTGCGAGTAGTCCAAACAATCTCCGAACCCAAACAATTTTATGTTACGCGAGGGGTCACAAATAAAGGAGACACAAGCAAAGAACATGAAATAGAAATCGGGTTTCTAAGGTGAAAGACATGGCTTCCTACCAGAATCGAACCCACGGACCCTCGCATAAGGCATCAATCGCCAGCACTAAGGGGCAGCACGCCTTAAACCACTAGGCCCATGTATTGTTGTTGGCCTGTTATGTCAAGACTTGTAATCATGCATAAAACCCTGTGGCTCAGACTTGAAGAAAGTTGAAACTGGGCAGTATAACCGATATTTCTATCCTTAAAAAAGTCCTGTCGTGATAGAACTTGTTTGTTTTCTTTTGGATAATCTTATTCAACATGATCCCAAGGATATTCAGTCAAACTCTCAATGGAATATATTGATTCCTTCAGCAATTTCGAGGCATTCAAAAGGACTAATTACAGTAAGTAGTGAAACAATAGAAGGAGCTGGTTGATATTATGTCATGATCAATGATACGGACCATAGTGTCAACTGTGAAATTTTCAAAAAGATAGCTGTAGTACTTTCCGAGATTTCCCCAAAGTTGAAAACCTCTGTTAAGTCCCCAGCACCTTTAAAGACTTTTATGACCATTCAAACAGATTTGCTGAAATTCAATGACTTTTAATGGCCATAAAAGCATACTAACAAATTTATGACCTTTTATGACTTTTTATGACGCTGCATAAACCCTGAATAGTATCAGTCCAGCCTCGCTGTACCACTGGCTATATATAGGTTGGACGGGAGACGAGTCTTATCATGGTGGGGAGGGAGAAAGAGTCACCTAATGCATACAGTCCAAGGTACAACAAGCACAAAATTGACACACAAAATGATAATAAACAAGAAGTCAATCTCCAGAATTCACGAATTTTCGACCCCAACCGGGGTCTTTTTCAAGTGGAACTTTACAATCTGAAACTCTAGAAAAGACTGAGCTGAAACCCGAATGTAGAACTGTAGCCTGTGTAGACAGGACAAACAAGCAATTAAGGAAAGAATAGCGACCAAGCCCCACGGGTGGCCGCTGGACAATTAAGGAGAAAACAATTCAGCTGAAAAGAAGGGTTGAATAACTGCAGGGCCTCTCAGCCTGACCACAAGCAGAGTGTAGGCAACTGGCGCAGAGCTTCATTTGGCTGAAAGAAAGTTTATAAATTAATAAAAATGACATGTGTAATACATAACAAGCACAAAGCGAAAAGATGCACAAAGGTAAAGGAATATGAAGGAAGTCAACTTCCAGATTTGTAGGGAAAAAAACAGAATGGATAATGCAAATCACTGAGCAATGAGAAGAATAAGAGGAGGAGGATTAGGGCAACAAAAAAGGGGGAAAGGAAAGGAAAAACCAGGCCTAGACCAGAAGGGGAGCCACAGTGCCCTCCACAACTGGGAAACCAAAACGAAATAGGCCTACCAGGGTGAGAGAATAGAAAGAACACATGCCAAATTGGGGTCTCAGGACCTTGTGTTAAGACCTGAGGGGGTGATGGTTTTAAGGGTCCACATCCATTTCGACTCTGTCTGAAGGAGAGTCGTCTCATCTGGACATGTCTCGAGGATGGTGAACAACACGTCCGTGACACGTCGTGAAAAAGACCCCGGTTGGGGTCGAAAATTCGTGAATTCTGGAGATTGACTTCTTGTTAATGCATACAGTCGTGCTTTAATGTCTAAACATGAACGCTTCAAATATATCGACACCTCTTTTAGGCTCATGTACTTCTTTCAGAATTGCCTGGTACATTGAGTTTACATGCGGAATGTCTTCAGGTGCCTACTTGGCCATGATGTCATGTGACCGTCTAATTGCAGTGAGATTCCCTTTAGCATCACGCCGCCTATGCACCGTCAAGAGAACTAAACGAATTATAGTGATCAGTTTTGTCATCATAGCCTGTTTGAATTTGACCACTTTCTTTGCTTTTCGATTCATTCGGGATTCAAAAACAGGTAAGATGTGGCATCGGAGGTTGAATTTGAGAATGGCTAGTCTATGTCACGCCGTTTGCTTCAAAATGTCAAGAACAAAAAACAAAGTCGAAGTTTGCAAAAACAAAGTCAGAAGAAATATTTCAATTCAAAAACATAAAAAGTAAAATTGAAAAATTATTTTTAAGGTGTTGTAAGACAAACACAATCATAAAAAACCAAAAGAAAAATGAGTTTTCAAACAGTTTAGAAACATGGTAATTATCGAAAACAAAGTCGGACTAAAAACAAATTTATAATCGACAGAAAAACACAATGAAAGAATTAAAACAAGCACAGCATTGAACGTCCCCCGTCGCCCCGGGTGCAAGTCCTCCGGTCATGTATTTTGCAGATTCCATTCAGTATTAATGGCACAATCACAGTTTCTGTGATTCGGCTTTTGCCCCCTGGTGGCAAAGTTATCCATTTGGTCGATTTTTTCACGCGACACACCGTTGGCCCATGGTACATCCCCC
>NMRB01001046.1:81393-95012 GCA_002633025.1 Notospermus geniculatus | reverse complement strand
TGTAACCCAGGGAAGGGAACTGTACGTGTATTATTCAAACACTACAGAATGTGTGGGTTGACTGACCATCATGAATTGTCAAATGCCATATGTGAACAGGCAATAAACTAGTAATTAAATAACACCACACACACATCTATCAGATCTTCAACTTTATTCAACATTTACTTTTCATGAACGCTGACCCTATGCTAAGGCCACACAATGCTGCTGGCCACTATACATGTACACGCACCTGCATGTGCATCACACACACATCAGTACACTGCATGCCACTTCCGGCCTGCAATAGCAAAATAGCCAACATGAGACTTGCCATGGATGGCGAAATCAAATCCAAAATATCTCATCACATCTTGAAACCACTATTCTCCGAAATACGCCAAAATATAGGCAGCAGTAAAGGTGATGAATGCAGCCAGGTCACAGGAACGAAAAATGCAAAGTAAAAGGAAATTTAACTAAAACTTGCGGAGCTAGAAAATCAGATTGTTTCCAGAATGAAAACAAGATGGCCGACGACTCTGACTTCGACCGCCAGGTGGGAGGCCTGCGCCTTCCACTACAGTGTGTCACAAAAACGCAACACTCAAATTCCGACCTGGCTGACCTGTCCATTAGGTTTTTTTGAGTGGAATCGCATGCCTCAAGGTGTAACTAACGCCCCCGCCACCTTTTCAGATTGTTTCCAGAATGAAAACAAGATGGCCGACGACTCTGGCTTCGACCGCCAGGTGGGAGGCCTGCGCCTTCCACTACAGTGTGTCATAAAAACGCAACACTCAAATTCCGACCTGGCTACAGAGTGATACGGCCCTAATGCCAAAGCTATCAAAACAAAAATTTTACACGTTAAACAAAACATCTTTAAATGACATGGTGCCAAATTTCATTGAATTCTAATGGGCAGTTGTTGAGAAATCAAGATTTGAAGTTCGGCACGTTTTTTTTGGGCCACCCGATATATGTTTGCTTCCTTTATGATCTCATACAGTTCAAAACAAAAGCATCGCTTTGACACGAAATTCGCCGGATAGCTACCAAGATTGTGTTCAAAGTACTTCAAAGAACTTTTACTTTGTCCCAAGAATTCATTTCAATTCATTTTGTTTAGGAAATAATCAACACAAAAAGCACTAAAAAGGAGGCGTACTTTTACTTTGTCCCTAGAATTCAGTTCAATTTAGGAAAACTATCACGAACGCGCTATTTTTCTGTATGTGTTTTTTTTTATTTAGGCCTAGACTAGTCCACTATATGATAGGGGTGCAAGCTTCAATTAGCATAAGGCGAATTGGGAAATGGCAGAATGGGAAAAGGCCAAAAATGGGGATAAGGTGATGGGAATAGGGCCATTTAAACGACAGGCAAAAATCCACATGCGATCTGATCGAATCCGATTGTGGTTCAAAACTCTTGCGTGCAAACGCTACCCAAAGCGGTCCAATGTGGATTTAAAGCTGAACTGCATGAAGGAAAAGCCCCCATGGGACGAGCAGGAGAAATGCAAACACCTCAAACGAAGCCTCAGAACATGATAGACCCCACGATGCCAGGAGGGCGCCACCTTATTTGTCTTCGAGCTGTCAAGGTGTCAACATCCTCTGGTGAGCTCCTGTATGAACACTTTCTTGAAAGAAAAAGTTCGACCCAGCTGGGAATCGAACCCGCGCCCTGTAATCTTTGCTCCACCGTCTTCCGCATTCGGCCACCGATCTTGTTGGCAGGCTCCCTGTGTTTTCTCTTATTCATAGTATTATTACGTAAGGCGAAGGCCTACGTATATGACAAACACAAATCATGTCCTTGTCAGCTGGCTCGTTGGCCGAGTGGATAGAGTGGTGGATTACAAATCAGGAGGTCGGCGGTTCGAATCCCGTCTAAATGACTATGGCCCGTATTCAATAAGGGTGATCATCGCACGTTTAAGGGTGTTTTGGCCTAATCAGCGTACAAATTCTGCATTACACAGGTTAAAGGCCTAGAAAACTATTGTCTGATGTCTGTACGGTGGTTCACCAGAGGCGTTTATCCGCAGGATAATCACACGCGTCTAACTATCCTGCGTCTAAGTCCAAGAGCATGAAGGAAATGTTGAACGATTAGGAAGGCTTGTCTAGAATTTTTCCAACACTTTCTATTGTCCTCCCACACTAAGACGCAGGAATGTTAGACGCGTGTAAGCATCGTGTGGGTAAAATGCCAGGGATCAGGCAGCTTACAGAACGTAGAACAATAGTTTCTAGGCCTATAACCTGTGTAATGCAGAATTTGTACGCTGATTTAGCTAAACACCCTTATTGAATACGGCCCTATAATTTTTTTCTTTAGTAGTGTAGGAGGTATCCGGAGATGTTGACAGCTCTGTTGCCCGAAGACAAATAAGGTGGCGCCCTCCTGGCCTCGTTGGGTCTATCATGTTCTGAGCCTTCGTTTGAGGTGTTTGCAGGGCGTTAGCATTTCTCTTGCTCGTCGCATGGGGGCTTTTCGTTCATGCAGTTCAGCTTTAAAATGGTCCCGAAAATGGCCGCATAGGACCACATACGACCACATTCAAATCTCGTCTAAACGCAATTGAAACCCGATGCGTGTCGATCGGATCCAATCGTATCGAATCTGAATGTGTTTTTTTGGCTTGTCGTCTGAACGGCCGCTCACGAAAAGGGACATGAACAGCCAATGAATAAAATAAGACTAGAGGCCTTGCATATTTCACACTGACCGGGGAAAAGTGATTGTGATGTGTGACGGAAAATATAGCCCTTGTTACACTGCATAAAAAACCCGTGTCGAACCCGGTTTTTTTCTGTCCACACCTGTTAAAAACGCGGTGTAATAATCCCCTCCGAGCTCGAACAATTTTTGGAGGGCTTAATTTAGGTCCCCGTCACAAAATTTGAGTAGTGTTGACGTGCACTGGGCCTCAGGAGGGATTTTTCAGAGCCGGGCTAGACCCGGGTGTCAAAAAACCCGGGGATTTCTATGTAGTGTAACCACGGCTAATGTGTTGGATAGTATGTGTGACGGACCGTCCAAAAATTTCGTGAAAACGCGACAATACTCTGTATCCGGAAATTTAAGACCAGAGTGCTCCGCCCCAGCCAGTCAATTCATGTTCATCAACCATTCACTTCAGCGCCGTCGAGTAGAGCTTGGGGTGGATTGACCGAATTGTACAATAGGCTTTTTACTAGGGTGAATGCCATTTGGGCGGGCCTAGAAATTCCCCATTGTCTGGTCTTAAATTTCCGGATAGAGAGTATATTAGCGAAAACATAGAGGAAAACCATTTTTAATGAAAAACTGGCATGGTTCCAACGGTTTTCTATTTCCCCCTGGCTGCGATTTTGTGCTGTTTTGATTGTTATCCAATATCAAATCTACAAAAAAATCATCAAAAAACCTTCGAATGCAATTAGTTTTCAGTGCAGGGGGTGATGGCTTGAATTTTGTTGACCAAGAGAGACAAGGCCGTAACAAATGTCACACCGTGGTTGTGGAATAAACGTTTGATTGATTCATGTTTGAAAGGGGGTCAAAATTGCCAGGCTAGTTAAGACCCAATATGATTTAAAGTACTCCCAAAGAGCGTACGAACCGTTGTGAGCACGGCAATTCGTCCATTCTTGCTGATGGCTACCCCTGGACAGCGACAAGGATATACGCGACTCTGACTAATGACGTCTGCCATCGTTGTCTTCTCTACAATTTGCATTCTTTTCTCCTTTTCAGACTGAAAAAGAAGTACAGAAATGAAAAATAAGTTAATGACTTCATGGAATTCATTATTTTCATCCCACCCATCTCCTCAGAGAAACTCGATTCTGATAAATTCTTGTAAATTGGGCAAGCCCATCTGTGTGATACGCAGATTATGTTTCTGATACATCACTGATTCTATAGCCCCGTTTACTCTGCTATTCACGGAAAGGCGATCCGTGCTCCGAACGGTCCCGGCCCGGTGTAACGTTTTTGAGCGTTCCTCATCTGCGAGTGTTCCCCTGCTATTGTCTGACGGAATAAGCCGCGACTCGACAATGGAGGACACACAGAGAAACGTGTCGATTTATCTGCCAGTGTTTCCAGAACAATAGGGGGAACACTGACGCACGGAAACACTGAAAAACTTTACACCTGTCCAATTCTTCATCTGGCGATCTGCCCCGTTTACATTAGCACAATGGAACCGATCCAGTTGGCGGGTGCCACGAACTCTCCAGTCACTTCAGTCGATCGTAGGTACAAAAATCAAATGACGACAACAACAAAATGGATGCACTCTAAAAAAATTCTCGTCTTACTGACAAGCTGGAACTCGTTCACAGAATATGCTTAAATTGACAGGGTCTATCTTGTCAATTGACAAGTTTTCAACTTGTCATCCTCGGATAAAGACATCTTATCATTGAAACAAATACATCTTGTCATTCAGGCTAAACAAAAAATTAAAAATTATGCGCCAAGAGACTGTTATACGGTAGTTACAAGTACTAACAACAGGTACATACGACAGAAAAACCCTACCTAATTTCAGAGCCTACGACGGGATTCGAACCTACGACCTATGAAACATACAAACTACTAGACATAACCCCTAAACCCACGCGGCTAATGAGGCAACGACGGTGACAGCATTCTTAGAGTTTGAAATTGAGCGATGAATGTGAAGGAAGCGCATGCGCAATAATGTTCTGTCACCTGCAACTTATCGCAATAACTAGAGATCTTGTCAACTGGACAAACTGAACTAGTCACAGAGATGTGCGGCATGGAGAAAACGCGGAATTCCACGGAATTCCGCTGGACATAATTTGGTGGTCTGTAGCTCATACAGTACTATTAACTGGTATGAAACTTGTCACGTGGATCATCCCTTCCCGTCCCCTCCCTAAATCTCTTATCATATGGGTACTAGCCCAGGTACGAGGAGCAGGATGGTTGGCCTGCAGAAACAATGCTGATCTGGCCGCAAAGTTAAAACATTCCAACTGCTTTGCTTGGTCTTGTTATTTCATTATTATTATATATCTAGTAGTTTCTTTCAATAGTACTGTACGTGTGTTAATTAAGGACAGTGAACAGTTTATTCCATTGTTAAAAGCTATAATTACAGTAACGGATTTCTTGGCGGATTTCCGTGGAATTCCGCGCTTTCTCCATGCCGAGAGATGTGCGACTCGCCATGACAAGTAATTCGTGTCATGAATGACGTAACTCGTCAGACTGACTAAAGCAGCTCGTCAATATTCGCAGACAAGTTGCGGTGACAAGAATTTTTAAAGAGTGTGCCTCCATGGAAAATCAGTCAGAAATTCTCGCTAATGACGTCATTCATAACTCGCGCATGTGCAGAACACAACATAGCAACCGTTCCGAGATCGGTTACCGTTTACACAGCAGTTATTGAACCGATCCGTGCTCTGACCGGTCCGAGATTGGTTATTGTTCCTCAGTGTAAACGGGGCTATTGCAATCGGCTCAAAATCACACGAAATAAGTGCAGTGTACCCACCTTTAGGACGAAATCAAACTTGTAGACAACAGTTACAAAGCGTCCTTTTTTTCGATGGTATAATAGCACTCCATGGTTCCCACTGATATGAATACCAGCAAGATAGGGCTCAGAGCTGCTGCCTGCAGGACCCTTCCCTTTAACCACCAGAAACTCTTGTAAATCTCTCAATGAATTTAGCCCATACCAAAAAATCTTGTACTCACTAGTTCGACAGTCGATTTTTTCTGAATTTTTTACTGGATGGAAAAAAACGGAATCATTCACCGAGCCACCAAGGATATCCTTCACCCTACAATTCTTAACTGTTGATGTTATATTTGAAATCGATTCTATCATATACTTCGTGCCCCATTTCTTGATTCTCAGAATATCCAACCGTGACTTTGAGATCTTCTTGCGTCGTATCTCGGATCGTGACGTCATCCATAAGTGCTGTGGACCAATTCCGGTGCTAATGAACCCGACGGCCATGCTCATTCCATCGAGGGGGACTCTGTACGGGATTGGTGATAAGGGCTTAAAACTGGCCCTCGCTTTGATTCTGTTCCTGTAGTCCCTTTTTAAAATGTACATGTTGTCCACCAGCTTCAGGTAAAATGAATGATGGTAAAGGGAAAGAGAAAAATACATTAACTCGTAGATATACTAGTACACGTTGCTATCTGGCCATTTAGATTCGCAGCAGAATAGTCTCAAGATGCACCCTGCTGCCACAGGTTTTAATGCTACACGTATCATGTAACCAAAGAAACAACCCAGGATAAAAGGTCACGGTCTGTGATACCGGCAGTTACTTACTCATTACCAACTTTCGCTACCATCGGCAGTGCGCAGGCGCGCCCATGACGCTACGGTCACGCTCAGCGTATGTACAGTCAATAAATAGGCCGCAAAGGAAAAACCCTTCCTATGGTCACATAAGTAACGCCGAATCGGTAGATGTCGTCCTGGGTAACCATAAAGTTTACCCAGAACCAACCTGGGTAACCCTAAAAGCTACCCAGGACGATCCTGGGTAAACTTTAGGGCACTAAAGTTTACCCAGTTTGAAATTCGTGCACTTTTTCACCTGCGGTCGAGGATCTTGAAAACGGCACTTCAGTCATGTCAGTGCACGAAATCCATCAAATCGGCATAAAATGGCAGCTGATAACGTCACTCGTGTTGCTGCGGAGGATTTGCAGATGTATTTGAATTCGATCGCATCTTATAGGGACGGTCAGTTCACATCTTAAGGTCGAAAAATCAAAAAGAAAATGGTTAAGGTCGTGAAAGGAAAATACGAACTGCGTGACGGTGTAGAACGTGACCCCAGGGACACCCTAATCTGAGAGCCGAGAGCCAAGAGCCAAAGAGCCAAGAACCAAGAGCCAAAGAGCCAAGAGCCAAACCTAATTTAAGAGCCAAAACCTAATTTAAGAGCCAAAAGAGCCAAACCTAATTTAAGAGCCAAAACCTAAATTAAGAGCCAAACCTAATTTAAGAGCCAAAACATTTATTAGTCTTACCGTCACACACGCAGTCCCAGACGAGAATACTTTTATGTGTGGGACTACCAGTCTACAGTGACTACCAGACGAGAATACCAGTTATTTTATATGTGGGGCGAGAGATACCCGGTAGCCTATCAATTCAAAGTGAAAGGTGTTCGGGGATTGGCCTTATGAATTCGCTACAAGGTGTGACTACTATGTGAAAGGAACTACCAAAGAGACTACCAACGAGGATGACACTGCTAAATTTTATTTTATTTTATCAAGATAAAAACACCATAAAAATATATTTGATTGATATTCACTCCAAATTTGGTTGATATTCACACTCCAAATTTGGCAAGAATGTTATGACAAAGAAATGCACATGCTCTATAATGATCTTAAACTGGACGCAGTTTAACACTCCAAACCCGCTGCTCAGTAGGCTAGCCCGGGTAGGCTAGTTCACTTCCAATTTGCAAGCTCCCTCATTTCGTGAGAGGGTGCATTGGCTTCATGCACAATGCACCCTCTCACTCATCAACGCTGACAGGCCTACGCCTACCGGCGGGGTAGACCCCCACTTTCATCTGTGTCGATGCCTTGTGCCGGTGGCGGGTAGCCTACCTGGCATTCAACTTCTACTTCTACAAAATTTCTTTTTTTGGAAAATCACATTCTTCTACATAGGCCTAATATTCAACCTCCTCAGGTAGGTCATCCCACTGTTATCCCAAAATAACTGTGTCCTGGTTCCGATAACCCCTGGTTTTTTATACCGTAGGCTACCGGAATATTATGGTTATAAAACATGGGAATTGCACAAAGTTTTCTTTTGATTATGATTGTAAATGTACTAAAAAATCCTCGCACGGTGTTACACCTGTAATACTTTATCCTCGCCTCTAAAAGGTCAGTCCAGAGTACTCATGATTAGGCCTTTGTTCCATTCCACCTTGTAGCGAATTCATAAGGCCAATCCCCGAACACCTTTCACTTTGAATGATAGGCTACCTCTCGCCCCACATATAAAATAACTGGTACTCTCGTCTGGTAGTCACTGTAGTCTGGTAGTCACTGGTAGTCCCACACATAAAAGTATTCTCGTCTGGGACTGCGTGTGTGACGGTAAGACTAATAAATGTTTTGGCTCTTAAATTAGGTTTGGCTCGTTTGTCTCTTAAATTAGGTTTTGCCTCTTAAATTAGGTTTTGGCTCTTAAATTAGGTTTTGGCTCTTAAATTAGGTTTGGCTCTTGGCTCTTTGGCTCTTGGCTCTTTGGCTCTTGGCTCTCAGATTAGGGTGTCCCCTGCAGTGGCTAGTTCGGGATGAACTTATATGCACTGGCGCGGGAAATTGCCAGCGGCGCTGTGGAGGCATGGGCACCTGTAGGCTATCGCTGGTGAGTAGGTACAACAAATGTGCAAGGCGTCCGTTATACATGTTACACAGGGTGTTCCATAAAAAACGCACAAGCATACTTCCACTGCCCAGAGTCCAAAACTACTGATGGCATTGGATGGAGAATCTTTCTAGAAGAAAGAAGACACCAAGATATCCCGATTCGGTCCAGTGGTTCGAGCTGCAGACCCTATTTTGTAAAGCAAGGTCGAGGCCCTTGGTGAATTGTTCCATACAGAACAATCAAGAGCATACACAACAGCGTAGCCTTGTAACTGACAAAAGGATTATCCTGTGGAAGGGTCAAACAAAAAATGAAGTACAGGTAGGCCTACATGTAGGACATGAAAATCGAACTTTATCAATCATGCTGAATTCGCGGTTCACCGTTATTAACGACCACTGACTGTGCTTCACAAAAATGGCTCTGGAGGTAAAACTACTGGACCGAATTGAGGTATCTTGGTCTTATTTTTCTTCTAGAAAGATTCTCTATCCATTCATAACAGTGGTTTGGGACTGAGGGTGGTGGAAGTATGCTTGTCCGTTTTTTGGGCCACCCTGTATATAGATACGCCGGTAGCCCGGATAGAGAGCTAAGGTACATTTTGTTGCTCACAAAGTAGGCCTAAAGTTGGGACAACATGCACGACCATGACGACAGACACCTTGCGATGAGGAATTTTCGTGTGTTGCTACATTGAAAACATACCAATTTCGGGACATGATTTTCTAATGCAATTTGACAAAAAGTATGAGGCGGGATTGTTCTATTTCACCTGGCTTGTTAAACTAGAGGTGTTGGTCAAGAGAATCCTATAGAAAAGTATTCTTTTTCAAAACATCCATCCACTTCCATGTCTTGCTTGAAATATAGTCTATTCAATCAAATTTGGCTCATAAAAGTCCATTAAATCAGATTATCATGCACCAAAATGACTAAAAACGCACACTCTCCATCAGAAATCAAGTTCCCGCCAGATGATTCTACTTCAAGGGCTTTAGTTTTGCTGATCACGCTGAACCGAGGTCTCCGTGGGTGCAGCCGTCTTGAAGGCGAGCGCCCCTACCTGCAGCCAGCCGAACTAAAATGACAGCGAAAATTGGTAATGAATTTTAAGCAGAGGTGAAATATAATTAGTCATCATTGTATAAAATAACAGCGTACGTGGGGAGATAAGTGTAGTGACCTCAGGCTATATAAAGATCTAGAGATAAACAAACTCCTCTTACCCTGATCGAAGCAAGATATCGCACTGGTAATCTCCGAAGTGTCTCCCTCCGTTCGAAATCTTGACCATCGCGATTGTAGAAGTAATCATCCCTTATCAAACAGAGTGATGTTTTCCTGACCAAACTGAATCCAGTACAACCTCCATACCAGCAGCAGATTACGGCACAGTGTAGCACACGTTTCTTGAACAAATGGTGAAAAACCAAATTGTTTGTTACTTTGTCACCGACTCTGATGGGAACAGAAACGAAAATCTGCTGACCAAAGCTCACTTCTTGAAGAGTGAAGAATATCCAGAGAAGCACCGCTATCTGCAGGAGTGACGCATGTTTTTTTGTTTTAATCATTGTTGGCCTAAGTTTAGAGAAAAGAAAGATTTCGTTTGAGAGAACCATGGGAGATTACCAGAACATTTTCTGCAGACGTAAAACTGCAGTGAAATCATTAGATACGATCATCGATACGAATGTAGACAAGACACAAACAAGCAATCTTATCAGATTTGAAGGTTAGCGTACACTCTATGTCATCTATGGACACCGGGAGATAATGATCTCAATGTCTTAGATTCTGATTTCATGTCATGTCTTCTCTTTCCTCTGATATTAATAGTTATAAACTTCATCATGTCATCCATGAGGCTTCGCTTGTCTAATGTGCCATTTTTCTGTCAGAGCATTTCAAATCGATTTAATGTTTTCCGCACGTTACTATGACAATATTCGCATCGTACATGTACCTGCAGTTGATAAGTTGACTGATCATGAATACAACTACATACCGTAGAATCACCTTTCTCCGGTCACTTCATTATAAACTTCAAAGTTCAATGGGAAACGCCTTCGTCACCGCGGAGTCATCGTCACAGTGGCATGACTTCACCTGGGACTACATGGCGAACTGTCATTGGCTGCTCACGAAAATGGGCATGAACAGACAATGAATAATTAGAGGCCTTGCACATCTGACACTGACCGGAGAAAGGTGATTCTACGGTATAATACGTTCCTTCAATCAATATCTTCGATCATTGTGTGCCAGCAACAAAGGCCTTTTTGTGAATTTAACAAAAGGCCATTATACGTTTGAGTCAGCTTTGTCAAGGTTCTTATGCAGATCAATATTGGCCTTGAAAAAAATAATGTAGGCCTACAAGTACATGTAGGCCTATATGATTGTGAGGCAGAATTGAAAGAAACATCAAGGACTCGCATCGCTACGCATGGTGGACTACGCCTAAAGGAGTTCGGCATCCAAGTTGTAAACAAACCAGTTTGTTTACAAACAGTGGTCGGCAAACTTGTCTTATTCCTTCGTGAAGGTGGCAGCACCAGTAGCGCCCCGTGATCGTTAGACTGGTGCCCGGACCAATGCAACTCACTCAACCACTCACTGGTTCTCTATCCACGCTGTGCTGCCACCTATTATCGATGATATGTACTGAAGTGAATATGTAGTCTCGCGCAGCCAACCGTTTCGTTCCGCAGGTACTGCGACACAAACGTTCGATCCTCAGATTCGGCTGGGTGACCGAGACTAGTGAATATCGTGTTTACAACTTGGACGTCCAGCTCCTTTAATACAGTCATATTTCCTCCGATTCTGCCAAGGATGTGTTTCCGACGCCCGAACGGGCTAAAAAAGGGGGAAAATGACGGGTTGCCTGCCGGTGACCCGAGGTCATCTACGGGTGTCCTGAGCTCGGTAGCGCGCCGCTTAAGCGGCGAATCCACTGTCGCGATTTGGGCTTGAGACGGGGTTGCGGTGCCTTGCGATCGCCTTATATGGCAATCGGAAGTCCTTATATGGTAACCGCAAGGGAACGCAACCGCGTCTCAAGCCAAAATCGCGACAGTGGATCACCCGCTTTAAGCATGGCGCACACGAGCGATTTTTTGAGCGATTTTCTAGGCGACCGGCCTCGCGACCACAGCAGCGACTGAATATATTTTTATTTTTTTTTAGTTTTTGTTGACTCGTTTGCGACAAATGCTTCATCAGAAGATCAGTGATGTCGCGGATGACATCACTGATCGACCTCAAAGGTAATTATCACATGCGACGTAGTAGTTGCATCTGTAGTCGCCCCCATTTTAGTCGTTCGTGTGCGCCATGCTTTAGGTGACCGGAAGAAAATAACTCGGAGTTATTTTCTTGCGGCGAGTAGCGGCTGAAACCTAACTCGCCAGGGGATCCTTCATAATCCTTGACACGCCCGTCGGGCTCCCACCAGCCGCCCGTCAGTCCCCCAGCAGGAACCGAGTCGATCGGAGACGATTTTTGGCCGTCACCCGGGGCGCAGATATCCTGCGGACACTGGTCGAAGTCTGACCAGGCATCCCGCCAGCCACCCACGGGTGCGCAACCGAGTCCCCTCGGATGTCCGGCCGATCTACAAAATCACCCGATAGCCGGACGGACAGTGGGTCGATACCCCCTGGGACATCGGTGGGGACTGGACGGTATCGGCGAACCATTTTTCAAGTCGTCGGAACAAAATCCGACAGATATCCAAAATCCGACAGATATCGGCCGATTACTGGCCAGTGTCCTACCGGGGACGCCCGTCAAAAACCATCTTATTCAAGGATATGTGAAAGATTTGTGGGAAAATCCGTCCCAGGTCGCAACGTCGCAAAAAAACCACCGATATCAAGATATCGTCCGGCGGCTGCTGCATTTGTGACTGAGGCATAAGTGGAACGTCGTCCGAAGGCGATGAAACCCAGGCCTTGATATTTCAAGATGGTATCAGGACATTTACCCCCAGACACTTACCCCTGGACATTCACCCCCGGACACTTACCCCCTAGGACACTTACCCGCGGTTCATTCCCATTTCGCCAAATTGCATTTCGCTAAATTCCCAATTCGCAAAAAAAAGTTCCATTTCGCCAAATGCCATTTTGCCAAATTCCCAATTCGCCAAAATCCCAATTCGCCAAAATCCCATTTCGCCAAATTCCCAATTTGCCAAATTCCCATTTCGCCATATTCCCATTTTGCCAAATTCCCATTTCGCCAAATTTGTTATTCAGGCTACATGTATAACCCCTAATCTAATAGACTGATCCAATGCACAGTACTTCAAAATGGTTCGGGTTAGGATTAGGCCCTTGGTTATCAAACTGTTTCACTCAGGATTTGGAACGGATGGGGCCTATGTTTCAACCTTAAAAAAGGACGGGTGTAATGTGCCACACCCAAGGTTACACAACTCTATCAGTGTTTGCTCCCTTGACTACTGTATGTTGTTGTATTTCATTTTTTCGTCAGGGCCGACGCTATAGCATTATTGGCCCTGGTAAGTACGGAGGAGGCCATCACAAGCTACTCAAGCTACTGTATATCTGCGCTTATGTCAATGAAGATATATGACGGGAGCAAACACTGCAAGAGGAGTGTAACCCAAGGCATATCAGAAGAAGAAAAGAAAATTGAAATTAAAAGCAATCGTTATCGTTGAAGAACTTAGTAAATAACATCAGTCTTCTTTGGAATGAATACCATTTGCTTAACTTGTTACACTTCTGAGCCTGCTTCAAAAATTGTTTATATTTGGAACTATTCATTTTGAAAAGAACACAGGGGTGTCAAGTAAATTTTTGGCGAAACGGGAATTTGGCCAAATGGGAATTTGGCGAAACGGGAATTTGGCCAAATGGGAATTTGGCAAAATGGGATTTTGTCCAAATGGGAATTTGGCGATTTGGGATTTGGCAAAATGGGATTTTGGCAAAATGGGAATTTGGCGATTTTGGAATTTGGCCAAATGGGAATTTGGCGAGATAAGATTTAATGGGATTTGGCGAAACGGGAAGTCACCCTTACCCGCAGTACTTTTACCTCCTCCAGACGCTTACCCCCTGGGCCCGGATGCATAAAGGTGGGATAAGCTTATTCCAGGTATAACTTATCGTTATAACATGAAGTTTTACCGGGAATAAGCTTATTCCACTTTTATGCTTACGAGCCCAGGACTCCCCCCCCCCCC
>NMRB01001046.1:10360-22164 GCA_002633025.1 Notospermus geniculatus | reverse complement strand
ACATTGTTTCGGAGTTTCCTCTGTCTGGACTTCACATAGCTAGAATGAATCCTCCCCTCACCTGGAGTGAGTCACTCCCCAGAAGGGCATCTGGCCGGGTAGTGATTTCATAGCTCCTTGGCTTCTGTGGCAAACCCAAGGGAGTGACCTAGTTCTCGAAAGACAATATCGTGGCTGACACTGGCCTGCTGATCAAACAGTGTTTTCTCCATCCTGCCATCCCTAATCGCGGGGGATATTCCCATAATGATGCGCCTCGCGCATCACAAAAATAACATAATCCCTACTTTTCCATATCAATTACTTTCAATTTCCTCCTACATTACCCCCTTATCTTGTTTTACATAATCTTACATCAACTGGTTGATCTGAGCCACTGACCTAATTGCACCTTGCACCTCTCTGGTTATAAGTGAGCCATTCCAGTCCTCTAAAGTTGGACAGATCAAGCAGGCATGTGTATCAATTAGGCAAGGGGGATGCATAATGGTTACGACCCGAACGTGCTACAAATTAAGGCTGAAAGGGTAAATGTCGTCCTGGGTATATACAAAGATTACCCAGGATCTCAGTCTTCACTAAAACAATACCCTGGGTATAGTTTGTGTAGCCGAACATCACCCGGCTTGCGCAATCTGTGCCTACGAACGAGTCTCATTTAGAAATCCCGTGGAATCTCGCGGTCTGGCGCCGCGGTACTTGTTGAGTGTACCTGTTCCTGACATTCTTCAGGCGGTCATGTGACCACGGGCGAGACAATCTCGAATCCAGGTGCCATACTACAATGCCGGGTGATGTTCGTCAACCGAAAGTACACCCAGGGTATTGTTTTAGTGAAGATTGAGATCCTGGGTAATCTTTGTATATACCCAGGACGACATTTACCCTTTCCGCCAAATTTAGCGTTGTAAAACCGTTATTATTCATCGGATTCGAAAATATGAAAGCATTTTCTGTTCAACTTGAAAATATTTAGACAATGCACAGACCTCTTTTCCATTTTACTATAAATTTGGCAGAGAAGGAAAACAATAGGATTGCGACTAATCACCATCTCAGCTCTCCAAATCGGACCCCTCTGAAACGCGTTTCACAGGGGTCCGATGGGTCGGTGGAGCCAAAGGGATATAAATGTAATGCCTGCTTGCTCACACCGGATGTTTCTCTGTTTTTTCTCTGAATCCTGTAGCCCACATGATCCTCCCGAGTGAACGTATAAATCACACGCAGTGGCGTTATCTATAGAAGACGTCACGGTTATTCGATATGAGGCTACACCATTCCCTGAATATGAACTTCAGTTTTCCCATGCAGATACAGCTGTGGAAAAAATTATTAGACCACCTCTGGTTGACTCACACATTTTCCATTAAAATGGGTCCCACAAACTGTCCAATCATTCTGTACGTACTGATTTATTGTATTGTTTAGATTACTAAAACCTCACCAAGACAATATCAAACATAGAAATTGACTTGCCATAATGAAGAAACAATGGACCTTGTCAAAAGTTCAGACTAAAAGGAAGGACATAAAGTGCATACATTTACTCTATAGACATGTATCGAGATTATCACAACATCCATGTGGTGTCGTAAATCGGTCTGTTTATTATTCAACTACTACAAGGCCACCAGAGGGCGTATGTCGTAAAGTGTACAATAGCGCTACAAACTGTAAACTACTGTTACATCTCCCTTTTTTTAAAGTTACAAAGAAAACTTAAATCACTACCAAAGTCCAACCCTCGAACTGTATGCTATAGAGGTTCTTCACGTGACGTCACAGCTCCAAATATCCGCCATATTGGCCGTCAAATGACGCAACGTCACAGCATCAACACAGCGTTTTTGACGTGGTTTGTACGTTTCGGCATTCATCGGAACTCTTCTACACTGTTCTACAGCAAGCTGTATGGACGATTCGCTTTGTTTTAAACACGGTTTTCACACCAGACTAACTACTTATGCTCAGAAACTGTGAGAGGTAAAGTGATTTGTTGAGTTGTATGCTCCCAGTGGTCTGTACGGGCCGCTGAATGTTCGAACCGAGAACAAGATGGCAGCCTCCAGGCTTCATTTTGACGGCCAGTATGGCGGCCGTGTGACGTCAGTGAAGAACCTCTATAGTCCTGCCATCTACTGACAACAAGTGGCCCATGGGCCTGGCGCTCAGCTGACATTTGATGCCTTGGTTTGATGATATAAGGCATGTTAGGGGTACTGCAGTCTTAGGAAGTAGTGGATGACGTCAAATTTTATTCACCAAATGTGCATGTTTGGATGGGATTACGTATGCTAATAACAATTAGAGACTTAGTCCTATGCAATTTTGGAAGAATAACATTTTTGGAAAGCATACATGTGTAAGAGAATAAAAAATCATTTGTCTGCTGTGGTGGAGAGTCATCTAGTGCAGTGGCAAGACCTCAAAAAGGGCTCTAGATAACGAGATACCCCTCAACCCAGTAGAACAAAATGAAACCTGTTTTAAATGAAGGGCATGGATGTCTGTCAACAGATTTTTGGGTGTGTACGCATTTTAGGTGTGCACAAGGGTATGTATTAACCCCTTGTTTGCCAAAACTTTGGAAATTTCTACGGTTTGTCTTGCAAGAACTTGGGTCAGTTCTGAGTAAGAATTTTGAAGACATTTCTCATATTGTCCTGGTTTTTATTCATGAGACATCTGAAGGAACACAGGAAAGCGACAATAGTGCCATATTAACCCTTTTATGTCATCATTTTAACTCCCTATAACCCGAAATTTGATGTTTTAGGGCATCCATTGACTTCTTTTTCTATTTTCTACTGCTTAAATGGGTAGATCTTAATGAAAACTAATCCAATGCAGGATTTGGATGTCCTTTCTTGAAATATTGGGTGTTGGAGGAGCTAAAATGAGGACAAACACACATATTAACCCTTTACGTTCAAGCAGCCATATATGCTCCTAAGTACAATTTTCTTGCTTTTTCCGTTAAATTGCGAAGTAATACCATAAAGTTCATCATTGTACAAGGTCTTTGATTCAGAAATGGTAGCAAATGAGTGATTTTGTGATACTAGTCTTGCAAAGCCTTCAGACCATGCAGCTAACCTTCGTGGGCGATTTTTCATATCACCTATTACGCAAACCATCTGCCACAATATCACCCCCAGTGACCTGAGCCATGGAACACAGCCCAGAAAGACTGTATGGCAAGTTAGAATGGCTAGTATCAGACATAGACCCTTCTGTTGTTTCCTATGTAAACGTCATGCTGTTGACCCTTATTTTTCTAGATGGTCCTCATTTAGCTGGGTGGTTGCATGGTATATCAGTTGTTGTCCCAATTTAGCGCAGCTTGTGAGGAGTTTTTGCACTTTCTCACCTTCTTGCCGTACATGGGTTTCCTGGCAGCTATACACGCTTCCTATAATTGTGCTCCCCCCTTTTAATAGATTTCGAATCAATAAGAAGTGACGTAAATGGAGGATTTGCTGCTGCTGATCATGATCATGATCATGGACGCAGGCCTCAGGCCTTCATACACGACCTACCGCCGGTAGGCCCAGCCGTGTAGGCCTACATGTAGTAGGCCTACATACGGCTACATAGTAGGCCTAGCCTGCACATCTCATGCCTACAATTCGTCCCGGCCTTCATTCATTAGGCCTAGCACGCGCTAGCCTACTGGCAACCTCAGCCGAGTTAGCCTAAGTTACCTTGGTTACATGTGCACTCATGCACTGGCACTGCAGTGCTTCATGCAATGCATGCCAAACGAGTGATGACGGTGACATGACGTCGACGAATTCCGCTCTGTATTCATCAAAGAAATGAAACAATACACTCAATTAACGTGTAATTGAATTACATGTCAGTACTTGTTGACAACCATAACGCGAACATTGATCTAAAAAACTAGGCCTACCAAGAAACTGCGTCCAAATCACTGAGCCGTGTGAAAGTGAAATTCCATGTTTGCATGGTTGTCATGGCAGCCTCCTCCATTTACGTCACTTCCTGTTGTTTTTTAGGAAGCGTGTAGGCCTATATAATCCACTCATCTAAGGAGCAGTCACTGTCAAACCCGAGGCCTGAACTCACAGAATCAGACATCTTCAAAAGAACATAGCATGACAATTTCTTTCCAATGCCAAACATTGAGTTTGTGGAATTGCACACCCTCTGAGTATGGACGGATGGCAGCCCCATACCTCTTCCATGTTGCGGACCTATGATGAAGACGGAGAAGTCTGTCGACAAATAAGCTTGAATGAGTATATCTGATGAGACTCTGGAGTTACCAGTACCTAATGGAAGTGGGGATGCTAACTCAGCATACATCGTTGATGGTATGGAAGTGACACAAGCTTTAAAGGAGGATTCAAACCCTTCGACAACTTGGCTGAAGTCATTGCCAGAAGGTCGATTAGGCTGTTAATCCTGTCGCACACTGGAGCTATCTGATGCTGAGCAAAAAGTTATTCGAGGCCGTTTGCTCAGCAGATAGTTCCAGTGTGAGGCAGGCTTATCAAGCTAGAGAAGTCATATTTAGTTTTTGACAGATTATGACTGCTCTGCTTGAACGGGAGCGCCGTGGAGCATTAATCAGCCAGCCAAACCCACCTTACCATATAGGGAACAGGGTCGACCGCAAAGAAAGTCCGATAATCAATACATGCACAACCGGCGCCTATCGGCAGGTAGTAACGCATTTTCCAATTAGCTAAAACACTGATAGGCACCGAAAAGCCACTATCGGTCTTCCTTTGCGGTCAGCCCAGAATAGTGCCAAGTTTCAGATAGTTCTTGAAAGGGGCAGGGAAGAAACCTACACTTGTGGAATCGACCAGTTCATACCTGGTGGGAAATATCATGGACCACCCTCCAAAAGACAAGTCAGTTGTCATTGCAATATGGGTCCACGAACTTATTGTTTTGCATTGGAAAGAAAATGGCATGCTATTTTCTTTTGAAGATGTCTGGTTCTGTGAGTTTAGGCCTCGGGTTAAGGCTGACCTCTCCGCACAAAAAGCCCCCATGCGATGAGCAAGAGAATTGCAAACGCCCTGCAGGCACCTCAAACGAACGCTCAGAACATGATGTACCCCACGACGCCAGGAGGGCGCCACCTTATTTGCCTTCGAGCTTTAGAGGTGTCAACATCCTCTGGTGAGCTCCTGCTGAACATTTTTCTGAGAGAAAAATTTTTGACCCAGCAGATTATTTGCCTATCATATGAAGAAAACCGCATTCAATTATCATCAACCAGTTCTGAGAAAAACAACAATTTCACTATCCATTTACTAATTACCAAGGTTGTACCTCACAAACGATGCCACAAAGTCCCTTGTCCATGGCTTGGTAACATCTCGCCTTGATTATTGCAATGCTCTGCTTTATGGGATCCCAGAATCTGCATTACGGCAGCTACAACATGTACAGAATCGATCGGCCAGAATTATAACAAGAGCAAAGCCTAGGGATCACATTAGTCCAGTCTTAAAAGAGCTCCATTGGTTACCTGTTAAGGCCCGTATCAATTATAAAATACTGATGCACACATTTCACATCCTTCATGACATGGCACCATCTTATCTGAAGGAGCTCGTATCAGAATATCAGCCTTCTCGTAGTCTGAGGTCCAGTACCTCGAACTTGCTCAGAGTGACAAAAACCAAAAAGGGAACTTTGGGAGACAGGTCATTCCGGGCATCTGGGCCAAAATTGTGGAATGCCCTACCTGAAAGCCTAAGGAGTGAAGAGAGGATAGAAACGTCTGGAAATGGCTTGAAGACACATATATTTCCCAAGTTTACCTGGACCAGTAGGCCTGTCCTCAGGTTTTTGCTTCGCTCTCCTCTTTCAGAGACTCTGAGTATTCACTCTTAAAAAATTCTTGTCACCGCAACTTGTCTGCGAATATTGATGAGATGCTTTAGTCAGCCTGACGAATTACGTCATTCATGACACAATTTACTTGTCATGGCGAGTCGCACATCTCTGTGACGAGTTCAGTTTATCCAGTTGACAAGGTGTCTAGTTATGGCGATAAGTTGCAGGTGGCAGGACATTATTGCGCATGCGCTTCCCTCGCATTTATCGCTCAATTTCTTGAACTCTAAGCATGCTGTCACCATCGTTGCCTCAGTAGCCACGAGGGTTTAGGGGTTATGTCTAGTAGTTTATATATTTCATAGGTCGTAGGTTCGAATCCCGCCGTAGGCCCTGAAATTTGGGAGAGTTTTTCTTTCATATGTACCTGTTACATGTATTAGTACTTGTAACTACCGCATAACGGTCTCTTGGCGCATAATTTTTTATTTTTGTTTAGCCTGAATGACGAGATGTAGTTGTTTCAATGATAAGATGTCTCTTTTCCGAGGATGACAAGTTAAAAACTTGTCAGTTGACAAGATAGACCCTGTCAATTTAAGCATATTCTGAGAACGAGTTCCAGCTTGTCAGTACGACGAGAATTTTTTTAGAGTGTTAACAGTGCAATTATTGAATGTTTTAGCAGAAATGTATTTTAATGTTTTGTCTTAATTTTTAATAATGTTTTATGTAAAGTGCCTTAGAGCATGTTCTATGTATTGGGTACTTAAAATACAGTCGACGACGACGACGACGACGACAGGCTGACAGAGCAGCAAAACATAATACATTGAAGCATACAAAAAAGAAGAAAGAAACAATATATACAGGTAACAGACAGAGTTAAAAAAAGGAACAGGAACAGAGACAAGTGGTTGGCATCAGGTCCGTTCGTTGGAGTACAAAGAGCAGAGACCGAGGTGCGAGTTCCAAACCCGGAGACACTCACGATCATAAAACAAAGGGAAATGTCATGGCCCGTATTATTTATTAAGACATCTCAAACAATCGTGAACACATGCCAAAGTAAAGGACGTGGTTATTTCCGGGTTTACAACGTACATATACATGTAAGTTTAGGAAGGCAGAATAGGGAAAAGTGTTATAACATCTCTACTGCACTTGTAAAAACGTGTGCAGTAAAGACAGCCATATTTTGCTTTATAGACAGGGGAATAGATTGATCACTCATACCATGTAACAACAATCTGTATTTGATATCTGAGCTTAGCTGATTAAAGGAGTTAAAGTCCTTATTTTGAGCCGAATTTGATTAGAACAATTCAATTATATGAGTATATATGTAGGAATAGAGCATTCAGTAACAAAATATTCTTCTCGAATAAAAGGGCATGGGCTGTTAAGGAGATGACATGCAAGTTGTGCAAAACTCAGAAATGGCTGAACCAATCGGAACCAAAATCACAGGGTGGTTCTCTTTTGTTGCGTGATTGAAAACTGTACCGCAATAATTAATCTTGACTGACCCTGACCTATAAATTTAAAACAATGCACACTTTTAAATGCCCAGAAATATAAGAAATAATCATCATTTGAAGCTCTAACTTCACATGAACATTAAGTCCAGAATATCAATTGAAAGGAGTCTAATATTTTTAATGCATTTCCACTAGATATGTAGGAAATGAAACAAAGAAAACTTGAGATTTGTGGGTATACTGAAAAAGGAGAACAGCCTCAGTGAAGTGTTTTGTTGAACATGACGAAATAGACCGGCAGCCTTGCTGAACATGAATGGTTCCACTCAATTAGACTTATTCAACCTTGCCACTGTCTGCGAACTTTAGGTTGAGTGCAAAACCAGCAAGCAACTCTACTTTTTACACAGCTGACTTCACAAGCAGTAGATAGCATTATGTCACTATGAGCAGTATTGGGCACTATAGTCATGTCTGTTTACCACCATACCCAAACTGACCCCTGTCATACTCTTGAACACCCATTGACCAAAATAACTATGCCATGACAATCCACCAACAATCAGATTGAAGTCAGTTTCACCATGTTTCCAAGGAAGGCATGTTTTGGATATTCTACCTGTTGAATACACCCCTTAATTATGTGATTTTGTTGTTCTTGTTTCTCCCATTATAATGACAGTAAATTGAAGACCTCTCAGTGGGACTTATCTATGGTACTCCCCTGAAGTTTGTGCGAAGTTACAGCTTCAAATCATGTTTATTTCTTATATTTCTGGGCATTCAAAAATGTGCATTGTTTTAAATCTATAGGTCAGGGTCAGTCAAGATTAATTATTGCAGTACAGTTTTCAATCACGCAACAAAAGAGAACCACCCTGTGATTTTGGTTCCGATTGGTTCAGCCATTTCCGAGTTTTGCACAACTTGCATGTCATCTCCTTAAAGCGGGTGATCCACTGTCGCGATTTTGGCTTGAGACGCGGTTGCGTTCCCTTGCGGTTACCATATAAGGACTTCCGATTGCCATATAAGGTGATCGCAAGGGAACGCAACCCCGTCTCAAGCCAAAATCGCAACAGTGGATCACCCGCTTAACAGCCCATGCCCTTTTATCGAACATTTTGTTCCCTCATCTGCGAAAAATAAAATGCTTCGGGAATCTTCGGAAATCTTCGGCCGTGACGTATTACTAGGGGGAGCGGCCAATGCACAGTCATTGTCAGCATGTTCACAAAGCACAAAAGACTCGATACAAAATGCCAAATTACTGTGTAGTCGGTGGATGCAAGAATTCCACGAACAGAAAACTGGGAATTACAACATTCGCGTTTCCAAAGGACACATCAGTGCGGCGAAAGTGGGTGAAATTCGTTCAGCGTTCGAGGGTGAACTTTGTGGAGCCGGATCGCGGCAATGTGTCCAGTGTGATTTGCTGCAAGCATTTCACCGACGTCTGTTTTGAAGATATTCCTCCCTTGATTTGTTCAATCGAGGCGGACTACCATACAAAAAGGTTAGTTTTCATTAATGTTTCGTCACCATAGAACTTGGACTTTGTAATTTTGTTGATTTCAATGAAAGTACAACGTCAAGAAAAAAGGTTGTTTACAATCCGGTAATCGGACGCATCGCTGAATAGTCATGTAGGCCTGTGTCATTGTACATGTGATGTACACAGCTGGTACATGCGCCGATACCCAATTTCGGACAGTGGGCAAGTAAGCAGCTAGTAGCGAGCTGTGTGTTCAGCTTACTGTCCTATTCTGACGAGAAGACCGAGGCCTGGCTCAAAGCCTACATCTAGGGCAGGGAGGGCCTAGGCCCTAGCTAAATTTTGGGCTTTAAAAAAATAAATCTAGCCTAATGTAGGGGCTTACTTTGACTTGTTTTCAATTTCAGACATTCAAGAAAAAAACCTGATGCAGTCCCAACGATACTGTTTCCCAATGGCAAAACGGGCACAACCACCACCAGTATGCCTACTGTACCGGTACGTGAAAGTGAGCCTCCTCATCAGCGTGTCCTTTGCAGTATGAGCATGAGAAGTCCAAGGGAGCAGCAATGAAAAGAGAACGCAAACGGGCATGGAGAACTAAGAAATTGTTATTGAACTGCTGTAACTTTTATAACAGATAGGTCCCTAGGAGTGATTACATTTTTACAACCTTAGTAAGAAAAAAGTGAATGATTTTTTTAATGCAGATTGTTGATGAAGCCATCGCAGCTTGCTGCCAGCCAGACCAGAATATCCTGAACGATAAAGATACAGAGAAAGAAGCGGACACAACAGAAATTGCTGATGAGGCTGTGGGTTGCCATATTGAGGAAGAGCCAACCCCGATAACAGTAATGGAACAGATTACCCATCCCAAGCTCAGCAGGTCCGAAAGTGAGTACTTTTTCTAAATCGTTATCAACTGAGTATAAATATCATTTTAAAGTATCTGAAGATGTGAAAAACATTCATTTTAAAGTGCATGTAGCCATGATAATAGTTCTTCGACCAAATTAAGATGATGATGATGACATTTGGTCATTCTTTCAGCTTATGTTGTCGACATCCCCCCTGTGGAAAAGGTGTCAACAGGAACTCAATGCCGTGTTCCACGACGTTCAAAAAGGACTCAGACTGAGACTGCCGGCATTCACTCCATCCTCAGTCCAGATACAGCAGAGTCTAATGTGGTACCAAGTTCACCCAAAGCGGCATCTACCCCGCAACCAAAATTGAAGAGGAAGCATGTAGAACAGGACCTTGAGGAGACTGAGCCCTTGCCAAAACCTTCTCTCTCCTTTTTGGATGACGAGGGTAAAGACCCCACTTGGAATCCAAATATGTCGTTGGAAAGTGTACCACCTCCTATGTAAGTTCTGATTGATTGTGCAATGTGTCAGCCATTCTTACAGCAGGTATACATACAATAGCTATATCATACTGTGTGGTTTCCACCTCAGAGATCAGTTGTGACATATAGGCCCTATGATATTGCATTCTTTGTAAACCGCAAGCAGGAGGCAGAGTACCTTGTCAGACAGCTTGCAATATCATTTAACTGTATCAGATTGTTGCAAGTCTTTCATTGCCTTTATTTGTTTCAGTGATGCCAATGAAGGGTCAGCATCCATGTGTGCAGTTTCTGAAGCCAAGCTTTTGCAGCTGTTCCATATATGTTACAACTGTGGCCATTTCGGGGCAGAAGGTCAGATATCAGCAACAGATGGGTCAATGGTTACCGTCACGCAGACATGTCTTTCATGCGATGGAGTCTGGAAATGGCAGAGCCAGGAGATGGTTGGAAAGATATCCGCTGGCAATATCGGCCTGTCAAGTGCGATTCTTGCTGCAGGTGCTATTCCAAGCAAAGTGCTGAGGGTTCTCAAGTTCTGGGGGGTTAGAAGCATTTCCCACAATTCGTATTTCCGGCACCAGTCGAAGTACATGAACAAAGCAGTTGACAATATTTGGGAAGATGAGTGTATCCAGGCACTTGCTGCTGTTGAGGAGGTGGCCCAATTATCTGGAGATGCCAGGTGTGATTCACCTGGCCACTGTGCCAAGTATGGCTCATACAGCTTGCATGACACGGAGAGGAATGCCATTGTCATGACACACCTTGTACAGGTAAATGAACAATTTCAGCTATTCAATTGTCAACCTGTTCCTAACTTTTTCTCCAGGAAATTTGAGATCGGCCAATGATGTATCTTATGGAAAATGCAGAGCTAAATGAAGGGCCAGTAAATTAATAAGCTTCACTATATTATCATCGCTTTCAGTTATACATGGGCTTCATTTTCTTTCAGTCCACTGAGGTGAAGAATTCATATCATATGGAGTTGGAGGGCTTATCCCGTTGTGTAGAAGATGTTAAAGCATATCTTCCGCATATTCAAATTGAATTGACAACGGATGGCCACAAGTCAGTGGAGAAGTGGTTGAGGGAAGAGGAGTCGGAGACGATCAAGCACTACTTCGATGTGTGGCATGTTGCTAAAGGTGAGCACCAGTTTTTTGATTGTGGTTTCAATGTCAACAAATTGTAGCAATGGCAGTCATCACTATCAGTGTGTCATCTAGCAGGAGGGTTCTTTAAATGTTTATGAACTTCATGTTTTTAGGCCTGCATAAAAAACTCAAGAAGCTGGGAAACAACAAGAGGTTTAAACTGATCAACAAGTGGTCAAGAAGCATTGTCAACCATGTTTACTGGTGTGCTGTGACAAGCAATAACGATCAGTCATTAATCTTGGCCAAGTGGAAGTCAATAGTAAACCATGTTGCCAATGTGCACAACCATGAAGGCAACGAACTCTTCCCAAAATGTCTTCATGGGCCTCTTCGAAAGCAGTGGTTTCAGAAAGGTGAGTTTGTGCATACCTTTATCTTTGGTTCACCTCTTAGGAGTTGAGCAACACACACCAAATGTCACAACTTGTGTCTGATACTGACTACAGTTTTTTTACTGAGTACCCCAAGGGTTGTTGGCCAGGAACCTT
>NMRB01001046.1:0-10236 GCA_002633025.1 Notospermus geniculatus | reverse complement strand
TTCACCTAGTAATACGTCACTTGCGTGCCCGATGGGCTAATTAGGACACTGACCTAGATTTAATTGTTTTTCGGAGACGACCAGCGAGCGATGATTAAAAGCATGATTTGTGGTGAATTATGGACAGTTTATTATCAGAATCGATTAGGATATGGAATCATCGAGGTCTGATAAAATAAGGACTTTAAAATCAAAGTTTGGTATACTCGCAAGATTATGAAGTAGGTCTGTTCGCTCATAATTAACCAACTGACATGAAAAAAGAACATGTTTCGAGGTCTGAACCCTGAACCCACAGCGGCAGCTCTGATCATTAATATTTGGGAAATTATGAGCGAACATATGACTCTTAAATATTAAGTCACACCTAACCGGATTGAGAACAATCGGGTTAGCGATATTTGAGACATACTGTGCATTTCCTAGAAAAGTCATCAATGTCCCGTAATGTTAGGCCAGTATACCACCTGGCGAGCCCTAGCCTGACATTTCTCCAGTCCTATATTAATGTCCTTCATGAATCTTTGAAAGAAACTCCTGCCGCATAGTGGACGGGACTACTACTTTGTTGGCTTTCACTATCACACCATCTACACCGGGAAAATGACGTACATCTGGCGGACGTATGGCGTATATACGGCATACATCCGCCAGTCCTGGTTGCGTATATATACCCTATATAAAAGTAGCTGGATTCAATTTGTATGTACGTCGTCGTATGTACGCGGGATATATGGCGTATGCCGTACGTATGCCATACGTACGGCATATACTCGGCGGACATATTTTCCGTACGTAAGCCATACGTACACCGGACGTCGAGAGAATGATCCATTGTTACTATACGGCGGGTATAAAAGTAGTTGTACGTCCGCCGTACGTACGTCATTTTGCCAGTGTATCAAGGTCAACTCACCCCTTACATGATAATACGGTTTCAGCATGTCACGACCCATCCATTTTGAATGGCGTCTGAAACTGTCCTCAAAGTTTCATCCTTTCTTGTTTCACTGGCTAAACTTTGCCACATTTCGTCACTGAACGGTTTCACGGACTGAATCATCTCGATGTGGACTGCTATCTCCTTTTCTGTTTTGCTCTCTGCTGTACCTTCAGGGTAAGCTCGTGACAGTGTATCTGCTACAATCAGGAAAATCGTAACGGCGTAGTCTGAGCATCAGACGCTGCAAGCGAGGCGTAAGATCAGACACACTTTTCTGATGCAATGAGATCAGCGCTTTGTGATCAGTTTCTACCAACACTGACGCACCATAGACATATTCATGGAATTTTTCCATGATGAATACGATTCCCAAAATTTCCTTTTCTATTTGAGCATAGTTCTTTTCAGCCGATGTCATGGCTCGTGATGCAAAAGCCACAGGCTTCCACACACCATCATGGTCCTGTAGGAGGGCTGCACCTAAGCCTCCTTTCGGTGCATCAGATGACACTTTTGTCTTTCTTGCCGGGTCGAAATACGCGAGCAGGTTCGCTCACTAACACTGCGTTTAGGTCTTGCCACTCTTTTGCATGATTTGCGTTTCATTCCCACTGTGAGTCACTGAGCAACAACTTTCGCAAATTTGACGACTTTACGGACATGTTTGGTATAAACTTGGTAAGCTAGTTTACCATACCAAGTGCGCGTTGCAAATCCTCTGTGCTAGGGTCCGGCATTTGCGATATTGCGATCACTTTCTTGGGATCGGGCTTTTCTCCCTCACGTGTAAGCTTGTCACCCACGAAAGCTAGCTCGGGAACACCGATTTCACACTTTGCGAAATTCAACTTCACACCAGCTTTGCGAATTATTTCTAACACTTTCCTGAGAATTTTGTCATGTTCCTCACGGGTTTCTGTGTAGACTACAATGTCATCCATCGACACTGTGACTCCGGCCATACTTTCGAACAGTTGAGACTTTTTTCCGTGAAGTATCTCAGGTGCACAGCTTATTCCAAACGGCATGCGTCGGAAAGAATATCGTCCAAAAGGTGTCGCCACCGTGCAGAGTTTAGAACTCTCGTCATCAAGCTGTAGGTTATAAAACCCTTTGGACGCATCTAATTTCGAAAAGTACTTGGCCCAAGCCATTTCGGACTGAATTTCCGAGCGCTCCGGTAAATGAAAATGTTCTCTTTTCACATACTGGTTCAGGCGCAAGGGGTCCATAAAAATCCTCAAGTCCCCGTTAGACATTTCGACTAACACGAGTGGAAGAACCCAATCTGTGGGCCCCTCAGTTTTCTCAAGAATTCCTTGCTCCACTAAACGATTTAATTCACTTTTCAACTTCTCAAGAAGCGCAAAAGGCACTTTCCTTGCGGCACACACCATTGGTTGCGCATCCTCTTTCAACTGAATGTGGATTTTGCCATCCAGGCAACCAATTCCTTGAAATAACTCACCGTATTCATCTTTAATTCGTTCCTTTGTGAGAACATTGCTCAAATCTGTATTTTCCTTGCTTTTGACACTGACTACCTTAATAACCTCTCGTACGCGCCACTAGGCCAAATCGCTCACTATCTCTGACTCCTAGGATGGACTGAACATCTCCACCATCCGCGATCACGAAACGTACTCCTGAGATTTTTCTCCCTGAATTAAGCGTAACCGTTACGTAACACACACCTCGTGTTGAGACCGTCGTATTGTTATACGCTCTGAGCTTGAGACCACTTGCAAAAATTTTCGGCTTGACAGGCAAATTCTGATAGTCAGTCCAACTAAGCGCGTTGACCTGGGCACCACTGTGAACTTTCAGCGGTGTCAATGCACCATTAAAGCGATGTACGCGGGCTCTGCAGTAACTGCACATCGATGAGTTCCTCTATTTCCCGTATGGCGGCAGCACTACAATTTATGAATGAAATTCCAAGTAGGTCATCTCATTATAATACTACGGAATTTACTATGACCAATCAGCAGCGAGGAGAGTGACATGAGTGACAGGGATGCCGACGGGATGACGGGGGCGACGATTCGAAGAATCATCCGCAAAAACATGCGAAGGATGGTGTTGGCCGTGGGTCAACGACGTTCAGAGGTACACTGCTAAGTCCTCATTTAGTGCTACAACAATTTTCTGTCTTCACACGCCGCCATCTGGCTAAACTTGCAGCATAGACGCGGAATTCGCTGGTCTTCCTCCTCACACTTCGGCTTTTTCGGCGCCATGTTTGTTGTCAGTCCGTCGATCTCGTTCTGGGAAATCCCCGTGAGATTTTGAAATTTTCCCGACAGTAAACATTTTTGTCGCCCAAATTCATTGAAATGATATTAATAAAAGATTTTTCATGAACGTTTTATTGTATAAAACGTCGACGATACCGTAGTTTGATTGCTCAAAGATGCTAGAAATCACACGAGATCAGTTTCAAGAATCCCGCCAGCTATGAATGAAATTGGGGAGCTATCGCGGGTCGCTATAGTTGAACGAGATTTCATTTTCAACCTCGCGAGTACATCGCTTTAACATCAACTGGCGCAATCCAGGCGAATCTACTGCGATCCGTTTGACAGCACTGACGAAGAAATCCTCCGTCTCTGAATCACTATCATCATCGGCACTTGCACCGATCGCCTGCACCTTCGGTGACCTACACTTCGAAGCAAAGTGATTCATGCCCTTGCATTCAGTGCATGACTTTCCCCAAGCTGGACATTTGTTGTTCTCATGATCGTATCCACACCGACTGCAGTTTTCCACATCTGATGTCTGAGATGACTGCTTTCCCTTTTGGTGGGACTGGGAGCCACCCGAATGCTTCTTTTTCCACGTTTTCTTTGACTCGGTCTTGGGTTTTGACGATTTGACAGCATTTACTTTCGATTCATCGGTTTTGAATGTTTTCATCTGCTCGTGACACGTCTCCTGTGCCTGACAAATCGTGACACAGCTAGCAAGAGTCAGGTCCTTTGTTCGCAAAAGTTTCTCTTAAAGCTTCATGTCCTTGATACCAACCACGATCTGATATCTGATCAAATCGTCCTTGAGGGTTCCGTAGTTACAGGTATCAGCTTTCACCCTGTAACTTCACTAAATGCACACACTTCCATCATACTTTTGAAGAAGGTACACGCGTCTAAGTCTTAATCGCGCGATGATCACCCTTGGTGAATTCGGCCCCAAGCGTTCGTAAATCTCGTTCTGACGGGGATTGCAGATTTCTGCGAACTTATCTAGGACTACCTGATACTTCTTATTGTCGCCCTCATTTTCGTATGAAAGGGTACGGTACATGTCCTGTGTTCATTGCCAGCTACAGTCAAAAGCAGTCCTATTTTTTCCGGGCATCCGAGGCACTGGCTGCATCGACCGCCTCGAGATACCACTGAAATCGTTCGTGAAACCTTTGCCACGCTTCTGCTACATTGCCGCCACTTAACTTTAGAGGTGCCGGCGGACGTATGTGCCCCATTTTCAGCAACTTTTTGGGTTGAAAATACATGTAGGCGATGGGGGACGATTTTAATCGCTTCTGGTACCATGTATCGAGATTATCACATCATCCATGTGGTGTCGTAAATGGGTCTGTTTATTATTTAGTCCGAACACTGCCTCCTGTTGCTCATTTGCAGAACTGACTGCCGCAACAAGAGTCAGATGAAGCCTATCGCGGGGGGTCTATTTTGATTGGTCCGTCCATCTCTAGGTCGTGTTTTGAATACATTTAGTGCACGGCAATCGTATCACTTGACAACGCTGCTCTCAGGCATTTTACTTGCTCTTTTAACCAGCTTTTAATCACGCTATCTGTTCACTCTTAGCCAGACAAACATTAAGAAAACCGCAGTTTGTTATCAAAATCACGAAAAATATTCCTCTCGAAAAGCCGAATCGGCGAATGCACAGCAGCGCCATCTTTACAGTTTGAGGTCACGTGATACGGGAACCACCAATACGTGATCTAATCATGCTGATGACGAAGAACCAAAATCTGGTTCTTCGTTTACTCATCATCTGACTCTGTATTGCGTCCAGCATAGGCTAAAAATAGCAATACGAGTCAGACGTTCGGATTATTTATTATTCAACTAATACAAGGCCACCAGAGGGCGTATGTCCTAAAGTGTACAATAGCGCTACAAACTGTAAACTACCGTTACAAGACAATTGTCCACTTTACATCGTTTCCAATCAAACCTAAATTATGCGAGCAGCGTTTAAAGCATCTTCGGGACTTTATGCCTATGATCACAGCTGAAGCCCTGTTTGTATAAGGTAGTAAGCATATTGGAACACAATGTGACATAAATGGGTGAATTAGACTTTTTGTGAATCTATCAGAAGAGAAATGAGTGGAAATAACAGAGGTGGTCTAATAATTTTTTCTAGAGCTGTACATGAACTTTACCAGTTGATTTTTCCATTATTCTTTGTTGTTGGCCAGGGTCCATATTCATAAACATACTTAAGTCAAAATGTGATACTTAGCTTTTCTATTGAACAAAGGATAAATATCACACTTAAGGGCGAGCTGACGTTGTGAATTTTTGAGATGTGGTCAGGCGTTGTAAATAAAAGATGTCAAAATACCATAAAAGTACCAGGGTATAGTTTTATGGGGCGACATTGAACCTGGGTATATTTCTGTTATACCCAGTAGGGTATAATCAACATTAACCGATGTCGACATTAACCGATTCGGCGATAGTAAACATAAAGTCGTCTCCGAATTTCGCAAATTTTCGACCCCGGCCGGGGTCTTCCTCAGGCACTTTCTAGTAGAGATCTCAGAAGCAGAACAAACAACAGCTAAAATATAAACCTTCGAGTTTTTCCACCTTGCATCGAGATTTTGTAATGAACACAAAATTACCTACCGATGACATTCGGTGGCTATACGCTGTACCATGACATCCCCATACCTCTCCTTTAAGCTCACACGAGTCAAGATCTAACATTCGGATTCCGAAGTCAAGTTGTCCAGTGATACTCAGAGCTTGGTTCATATAAAAACACGCTCCTGCACGAAAGCCGATCCGGTATTTCATGTTCAAAATATTTGCGCCTGATAAAATCGAAGTAGAGCAAAAAAACATTAATTAGGCTGAACATTGAACTTTTGACATTGAATGTAATCTAAATAAAGCAGAAATCCACTGCTGATTTTTAACCTGATTCTGCTTTGCGATTTACTTTTATGAGTGTCCCACTGGCGAATTTTGGCCTGCCACAAGAGACGAATGAAAAAATCGCAGCTCCTCGTAACATAGACTGCCGTCTATGTTCGCAATGATTTTCAGCTGGCAGAAAAATTTTCAAAAAGTTCAAAATTTGGCCGCGAAAAAGCTTTAGTCGAAGTAAGTCGAAGTTATCTCGTATATAGTCGCACCCATGTCGAACAAAGTCGTTCAGGATCGTAGGTCTTGGTTATAGAAAAGTAACCTCAACTAGCCTACATGAATCTACGACAGTCTGCGACTATATGAGTAATGTGCGAAGAAACTACGAGCATCTGCGAGTATCTAGGACCACCCACGTCGAACTTCGTCTAGGGCTGAGACTGTTCGACCAATCAGCGACCAGTTGACAACTCGCGAAAAGCTACGAATGCTAAATATCGCAGCTTGTCGAGGGAATATCGCAGACTTCAGATTCGCCCCTTGTCGTGGTAATGCTTAGTTCCCACTGTGGTAAGAGTGTAAAGCCCAAGTCACACTGTGGCGACTCAGGTGGGCGAATCCCCGCGAACTAGAATGAAATGGTCCATGGACCATGTACATACTTCTCTCTGTCATTACACTATTATGTCCAAAGGGGTGATCACATGGTCCATGGACCATTTCATTCTAGTTCGCGGGGATTCGCCCGCCTAAGTCGCCACAGTGTGACCTGGGCTTTAAGCCTAGGTCACACTGTGGCGACTTTGGAGGGCAAATCCCCGCGAATTAGAATGAAATGGACGATGGACCATGTGCTCACACCTTTGGACATAATGTTATAATGACAGAGAGAGGTATGTTCATGGTCCATCGACCATTTCGTTTTAGTTCGCGGTGATTCGCCCACCTAAGTCGCCACAGTGTGACCTAGGCTTTACGAACGTCACGATTGGCAATTCGTAGCTGATCGTTGAATATTTGTTTACTTCTCTGAAGTTTAACATTTGGATACGAGGTGATGCTAGTCGATACGTTCTGGTGCGCGAGTCGATCTGGTACGATTTGGTGCGCTTGGATGCGATGTGGTCACGACTGGTCAATTTCAGGTGGCAGGAGTTAATTGTGGAGTAATCGTGGTGATCCTAACAGATCTTATCACATATTGAGGTCAGTCGTGAGGGCAATCGTGGTAATCCTGTTGATCGTGGAAAATTTTTGGACCGTCCAAAACGTTTCTACGATAAACACAATTGCCATGACTGACCTCAACATCTGATAAGACGATTAAGATATCAAGATTTCAATCGGGAACGTAGCAAAATTTTTGAACCACCGAAAACTTTTCTACGATCAATACGATTGCCACAACTGACCTCAGGATATGATAGGACCACCATGATTACTCCACCATTACCAGGGCTTTCATTAATGTTTTCCCTACCTTTTTCCACAATTTTTTTATCGAAGTCAATTTGGATAGATGCTGGGGTCTTTAGACTTCCAGCAATTCTTTTTTTTTCTTGTTATATTTTGCTGGGGTCAAATCTTCCCTTCGTATGCAGCTATCAGGAGTGTGTGGTTGCCGTGGGCGATGGGAATCCCTAGTTCGATTTTCAGCTGCCCCAACACGGATTGGGTGTGTTGAAGAAAATTTTGGCCGCCGCCCGACTGCCAATATGTTGATACCTGCCTCAGCCGGGATCCTACTGGCGTAAATGGAAACTGAGGGCCGATTTTTTAAACGATAGTTAAGGTAAACTGCGGTTTAACCATCGGCTTTGCTGACAAAGCGTGAATTAACCAAAGTAAACATTTTGACTTTTAGAATGTTTGGCTATCAGCGATTCATAAAATCGAAAAATTCACTTCGATTAACAAATAGTTTGTCAACTGAGGGTTAATGAAACCCCATGGTTATCTTAGCCATCGTTTAAAAAATCGGCCCTGAGTATACAGATGGGACTTCCACACTTTCTCTATCAGCGTATCATCGACTTTACCTGCGTTTTTGAGACTTCAGAGTTATTTATATTGGCGTCATTTCTGTAGTTTACATGCGTAATAGACGCCATACGCAGGTCTAATGAAAGCCCTGATTACGATCACGATTTCAATCATCGTGTGATTCGTGATAGTGGGAACATAGCAAAAAAAATCGCTGTGGGACCCTACTATCTGCTGCCTGTGATTGAATACGACCGCCGACCGATTGCCGACCTGAAATTGATCACATCTTCACCAGTGGTGGAAATCACGTCCAGCTAATAATAATAATAATTATTATTATTATTTATTCATTTTATAGTGCTAAATACAATGTATAACACATTTTCTAAGCACTTTACAAAAACATAAAACATTTATTAGGAATTTAAAACAATGTGCATGACTAAAACTCATTTAACCCATTTCAAAGTGCCTTTTAAAAAGTTCAGGGCCGTATTCAAAAAGGGTGCTTAAGACTTAGACGCATGTAACGTCGTCAAATTAATGGTGGAAGTGCATTTAGTGAAGTTACACGCGTCATAGTCTTAGTCGCGCAATGATAACCCTTTTTGAATACGGCTCTCAGTTTTTAATTGCCGTTTAAGACTGGCAGTGGCGATGGGACCACGCATCGAAGCTGGAAGGGAATTCCACAGCCTGGGCGCCAAGGCGCTCAGGGAGCGGTCACTGTTGGCCCCTTGGAATGCGGTATGGTTAACAGCCAAGGGTCATCCGACGAGCGGAGCCAGCTGAAGAATTCCTGCTCCCGCGCCTCACTGCGATCCCCTTCGAATGTTCAAGAATATATGCGAATCTCCACGACTGGCTCCAAGAATGCAGTAGGAACGCAGTACGATGAAAAATAAATCGCGATTGAACCGCGAATGTTTTCAAGGCATTTTTGCAGAATCCCCCACTATGGTGTAAAATGCACGTGAAAATTGTGTACAAATAAAAGTAGTTCCATAGAATGGTGGTGCGCACAGGAGCGACGTTGGCGGTGCGACGGTAAAAAATTGAACTAAAATGCTGGATGGGCACAGTCATCGGGCGATGCCACGTCGGATGTCGGTTGTAGATGGGGTGTGTATAAACCGAAGATTGAAGATCGAAGATTGAAGATAGGTGAAAAATGAAGATTCATGCAGGTAAAAAACGAAGATTGAAGATACATGTAGGTATAAAACGAAGATTCATGAAGGTAAAAAACGTAATTTTGTAGTAATCTCTCAATTACTACAAAAGGGGTTAATATTCTGGAACCAAATTTTGCACACCTCATCCACGTTCCAAAAGGAATATTTCGTGACGTTTTCAACCCAATCCATCAAGGGAAAATGTGCTTTTAACTTTTACTACACTTATAGCTTTGAGAGGTATAAAACGAAGATTCATGAAGGTAAAAAACGAAGATTCCTCAATTACTACATAAGGGGTTAATATTCTGGAACCAAATTTTGCACACCTCATCCACGTCCCAAAAGGAATATTTCATGACGTTTTCAACCCAATCCATCAAGGGACAACGTGCTTTTACCTTTTACTATACGTATAGCATTGCGAGGTATAAAACGAAGATTCATGCAGGTAAAAAACGAAGATTTCTCAATTACTACATAAGGGGTTAATATTCTGGAACCAAATTTTGCACACCTCATCCACGTCCCAAAAGGAATATTTCATGACGTTTTCAACCCAATCCATCAAGGGACATAGTGCTTTTACCTTTTACTATACGTATAGCATTGCGAGGTATAAAACGAAGATTCATGAAGGTAAAAAACGAAGATTCCTCAATTACTACATGAGGGGTTAATATTCTGGAACCAAATTTTGCCTACCTCATCCACGTCACAAAAGGAATATTTCGTGACGTTTCCAACCCAATTCATCAATGGACAACGTGCTTTTACCTTATTATTATTCTTATAGCATTGCGATAAAGTATATAAAGTCAATTTCAAGAATATTTAGCAAATTTCCGACCCCGTCGTGGTCTTCTTCAGGCTGGAACTTTACAATCTGAAACTCTAGAAATAGCATTGCGAGGTATAAAACGAAGATTCATGCAGGTAAAAAACGAAGACAACCTGGTTCCCAGACAGTTCTCATCTCGTCCCTAGTCGCGCGGAGCGT
>NMRB01001045.1:200534-236021 GCA_002633025.1 Notospermus geniculatus | reverse complement strand
TCCTTAACATTAAGGTCCACCTTAAATCTTTTGTTCTCGATGGTTTTACAATAGACTTAAGGTCGACCTTTTTAACCTTAAGGGACGTTCTAAAATACGACTCATGATTTCGTTGCTGGCATTAAGACTTTCTTGTTTCGAATGAAGAAAGAATCCTATTGCACGAACAGTTTCCCCAGTAACGGTTTTACCAGTTGCATCATGACAAAGTAATGAATTGGATCGGGTACCTAAGCCACCCCAATCCTTTGTGGCGCCCACAGGGCGGAAACCAAAGTATTATTTCCATCAGGGCCGAAGCCAAAGCATCATGAGTCCTCGTGAGTGTGGAAGCTACTCATATTGTTCATTTGGATGGGATCTTTTACTTGCCCTTATAAATGCACAAGGCAGGCCTACAAGGCACCATGGCTTATTGCGGAGTGTCCATATGGTATGGCGGTATGGTATTATTATTCGCGCCTTTTCCAGGTTGCTCTGCTGAAAGCGCGGTATTTGTATTTCATTTTTCCATCAGGGCCGACGCTATAGCATTATTGGCCCTGCTAAGTACGGAGGAGGCCATCACAAGCTACTCATGTCCCTCACTTGGATGGGGTCTTTTACTTGCCCTTGCAAAGACACAAGGTACAAGGCACCACGGCTTACTGTCCCATGCGACGGACGTGAAGAGCCGGGAATGAAAATCCCAAATGGCCCGGGCTGGATTCGAACTCGGGACCTGCCACTTGCTAAGCGGACGTGATAACCACTAGGCTATCAGGCTCTTCAAGGCTATCAGGCTCTTCGCTGAAAGCGCGGTCTTCACACAGAAACCTTTCTGGGGTATTCAAGGAGCAGCCACAAAGCGCTCACTTGAGCCTTTCAGACTATTATCTGTCATATATGACGGACCAGAAGAGCCAGGGATGATTAATCCCTTATTTTTTTCAATTTTTCAAAATGGACGAAAATTTTTTCCCATTTTGAGAAATATCGCCCGAAAAATCAGACAAAATGTCATGTTATTTCAAGAAAATTTCTCAAAATGGTAAAAAATTTTCGTCCATTTTGAGAAATTGAAAAAATTCACGCAAAATTCCAAAATTTTCAACTTCTTATTTTCCACTTTTATTTCTTACTCCCTTACTATTATCTGTCATATATGACGGACCAGAAGAGCCAGGGATGATTAATCCCTTATGGCAAGGAACGGATTCGAAACTAGGACCTGCTGCTTGCAAAGCGGACGTGATAGCCACTAGGCTATCAGGACTCTGCAATCCAAGTTGATCATCATCATCATGATCATCATCATCATCATCGGCTTCGTGATCCGTCTGGAGCCTGCCACATGAACCCTATTAAGGGGCACCCTGGTTAATAATACACACATAGTCATTAAAGCTGACGTGAACGAACGAAAAGCCCCCATGCGACGAGCAAGAGAATTGCAAACGCCCCGCAAACACCTCAAACGAAGGCTCAGAACATGATAGACCCCACGACGCCAGGAGGGCGCCACCTTATTTGCCTTCAGGCAACAGAGCTGTCAACATCTCCGGATACCTCGTANTGGGGTCTATCATGTTCTGAGCCTTCGTTTCAGGTGTTTGCAGGGCGTTTGCAATTCTCTTGCTCGTCGCATGGGGGCTTTTCGTTCGTTCACGTCAGCTTTAATACAATATTAACACGATAGTCTGGGCGATCAAGATCAAAGAACCGACATACTTATACGATACAGTCTGGAAACATAGCATCAAAGGCTGGAAATCTACACAGCAGTCTGCGAAATAGGTTTCTAAATGGCAGACAGACCTTTAACTGAAAGGATGTAAAATATATTACACGTTGAAAATAACGTGTTTGAGGTGTGTGCAGACGAGAATAGGATCGGATCGTGTCGTCTGCCGTCTGACTGCATGGGAGTATCCAGTTAGATAACGTCACGTCTGCCTCTTATGACGAAATTAGTAACAACAAAGTACATTGGTGTATGTAATCGTTTGAAAGAGATATACACTGCACGGACAGTCATCCCTTTCAGTAATTCGTTTGATCTCGAAAACACTCTAGTCTCGGTAAGTAGTGATGTGTACGTACATGTAAGTCTCGCGTTTCTCTTTGAAGCAATCATGTTTGATTTGCTTACATCACACAGGTTTATGGTTAATTGGTCATATGAATAAAGACTACAAATGCTTTTACTTAAATTTTGCAATACAAATGCACTAGGCAATGCTGTACATATCTGAAGTAAGCATTTGCTGGTCTTTATCCATATGATCCAATAGGGCCCGCTGGTATTCATAAAAGTTAGCAAATGCTTTTACTTAAGATTTGCACAGCGAGGTCCAATGTAAATGTACTGCAAAACTTGAAGTAAAATCATTTGGTAGCTTTTATGAATATCAGCCATTATCTTTGTTGTAGCGAATACAGTAGTAATGCATGTTACACAATAATACATATCAGACGTGTATAATTTGTAATTTCCAGTGATTATTCGTGAGATTTGGTTTACGTTTGGACCAGAAAACTTAGTTTTTCTTCATCATCTTTCCATGCCTACCATCCCTACATGGATGAAGCCAATGTCAAGTGCCCACTTCATCTTTTCAAGGGGGAGGGGGTCAGGGAAAAGATGAAGTCACTTTGTCTTTTTTGGCATCAGTGTAATTTTGAGACGGCCCCTGAGTAGTGATGTGTAGGTACATGTAAGGCTCGCGTTTCTCTTTGAAGCAATCACGTTTGATTTGCTTACATCACACAGGTTTATGGTTAATGGCTGGTGTTCATAAAAGTTAGAAAATGCTTTTACTTCAGAGTTGCACAGCGAGTTCCAATGTAAATGTACTACAAACCTTTAAGTAAAATCATTTGCTAGCTTTTATGAATATCAGCCAGTATCTTTGTTGTTGCTGATTAGCAAATACAGTAGTAATGCACTAATACAATAATACATACATGTACATCAGACGTGTATAGTTTGTAATTTGCAGTGATTAGTTCGTGAGATTTGGTTTAGGTTTGGACTAGAAAAATTTGCTCAAGGTAAAAGATTCAAAATTCACTGATAAAAAATACAGTAAATTTTACAGAAAAGTGCATGAAGCGGAGTCCCAAGGGTCCATATTAAATACTTAAGTCAAAGTGTGATACTTATCTTTAGTGTTGAAGAAAGGATAAGTGTCACACTTAGACTTAAGTAGTTTTATGAATATGGGCACTGAGCTATTCTGTAAAATTTACTGGTGATATTTCCACTAGATTTTCGGAGCCTTACGACACTTGGAGTGGGCACCAATGCTTATGCATTCATTCTAGTCTCCCTGTTGGAGGAAAAGTTGCCAAATTAATTTCAGCTGGTGCAGGCACTTGTCTTTAAAATCTACAGGGCCCATATTTATAAAACTACTTAAGTCTAAGTGTGGCACTTATCTTTTGTGTTGAACAAAGGATAAGTGTCACACTCAGACTTGAGTACTTTTATGAATATGGGCCGTAATTTTTAAGAAAAGCTATAGACCTTTCCAATAAAGCAGGCGGTATATTAACAGTTCTCACCATATGACGTCAGAATCAATGGCCGTTGGCACGCTAAGCTGGTCAAGCGGGCCATGGGCACAAAAGTTTAGGTCAAATTAATTGTCTGCTGGATTAAACTGAAGATACATTCTAGTTTCAAATCTCACTGGTCTGATGAAAAATTGAAAACTTGAGCATCAAGCAACTTCTTATCTATGATTGCAAAACCTACTAGGAATTAGCACAACAGAAAATTTTAAGCAACGACATTCGATCTTGTTTCAGAACATGCTAGTGAGCACTGAAATTTGAAACTTTCGCAAATCTGACGAAAAACGAAGTACGAAATACGAAATTGGACGTCATATCCATGACGTAATGTATTTCAGGAGATGGTTGGTACCACAAATATCGCCTGCTGATGACGTTAGAACGACAGAGATACAGTGTATATAAAACTTGGGAATTTATCTTTCGTTTCCACTTCGTTGATACGAATTGGAAATTTAAAAATTCAAGATGCGCCATAACTCTTTCGCTACATGACATACTAAAAGAAGCACTGGCAGGAGGGACATTTGTGGTACCAACCATCTCCAGAAATAAATTACGTCATGGATATGACGTCCAATTTCGTATTTCGTACTTCGTTTTTCGTCCGATTTGCGAAAACTCCCTAGTGAGGTTTCGCAAACTGACGAAGTACGAAATACGAAATTTGACTTCACCTCCATGACGTAATGTATTTCAGGAGATGGCTGCTACCACAAATATTGCCTGCTGCAAGAGCGTCTTTCGGCGTATGATGTTAGACCGATAAAGTTACGATTTATTTTAAACTTGGAATTTATCTTTCGTTTCCATTTCATACCAGTGAAATGTAAATTTAAAAATTCAAGATGCACCATAACTCTCTCGGTTTTACATGATATCTAAAAGACGCACTGGCAGCAGGGCCATCTCCTGAAATACATTACGTCATGGAAATGAAGTTCAAGTTCGTATTTCGTTAGGTCTGCGAAACCTCACTACATAATCTACGGTCTCGCCGAACTTTGGAACTTATAGCACCCTGTTTCTTTGGCCATAATCTTCATCAGGCTAACCCTAACCCTAACCCTATACCCATTTCCTTAAGATGTAAAGAAGCATAACCAGAGAAATTCACAACATCCAACCCCAGAATTTTCGTTCGGTGTCTCTTAAGTTTTATGGGGAGAATTCGATTTTTCAAAATCGCATTCTACAGTCACGAACTTGTAATCCGAAATGTTCTTTTGCAGAAAACGAAGAATATAAAATTTCAGTTTGGCGTGCAGACAACACAACTAAGATTGAAAAAATTCAGGAGATTGGCGGCAAATATTAGGGAGGTTTCGCAAATCTGACGAAACACGAAGTACGAAATACGAAATTCAACTTCATTTCCAGGACCTAATGTATTTCTGGAGATGGTTGCTATCACAAATGTCCCTGCTGCCAATGCGTCTTTTTGCCTGATGTAAGACCGAGAGACTTGTGGCGCATCTTGAATTTTTAAATTTTCACTTCGTATCTACGAAGTAGAAACGAAAGATAAATTTCAATATACAAAGTAACTCTATCGGTCTAACGTCATACGCTAAAAGACGCTCTCGCAGCAGGCGATATCTATGGTAGCAACCATCTCCTGAAATACATAACGTCTCCCCCAGAAATTTTTGAAATCTAGAAGGCCATTGGTGCGATTTCCAAGCATCTGCGAGACAAAAAATCCAAGGCAAATCACATTAATAGTTTTGAAATTACTTTCTAATCCTCCTTCATCGAGATTTTTAAAAGTTGTATAAAGGAATTGACCCTAATTATTGGGATGTTGTTTATCAAACACTTTCTTTGATCAATAGTAAAGTCGTCTCCGAATTTCGCAAATTTTCGACCCCAACCGGGGTCTTCCTCAGGCACTTTCCAGTAGAGACCCCAGAAGTGATCAAAAGTGTTACATCTTTAAATACAAAATCCAGGTTTTTAGAGGGACGTTTAAAATTACAGCCCGTTAGGTGAGCTAGCCTCTTCAGGAACATTGAGAAAAAAGTTGAAAATGTCTTAATTTGTCTCAACTAACAATATGTAATGCTTTCTTCTGGGAAGAGTTGGAAATGATGAACTTAATCAGTCATATCTAAATTCGTCTCAGCTTATGCAACGGTCAATGACATGTCTGCCCCCCCCCCCCGTTCAGGGGTCAGCACTAATTCGACACTTATTCGACACCTGGAAATTTTTTCTACGGTCAGAATTCGACAGTAATTCACCCACGACATCAAAATGAAATCGACAGGTATTCACCAGCTTTCTACACTAACCTTTTACCTTTTCTATGTCATTTCTATTAGAAATTATGAAGTAATCGCCAGGAATTCGACACTACCTATTTTTTGGTCGACATAAAAACGACAAGAAAAAAATTGAGTGCTCAACTCGACACGTTTTCGACACTAATTTAGTGGTGAGCCCTGAATGGGGGGGGGGGGGTCCAAACATGTCATTGACCGGTACATGGTTAGTATTGGGAAGAGAATGAAATGATGAATTTCAGTCTTAATTCCCCGCCAGCTTCCAAATTTTCAGCATTGAGAAAAGACTGAGTTAGAAATGATAAATTTTAACCCCCCCCCCCATCTTTGTATTCGTCTCAACACCCCAATTTTAGCATTCCGAGGAGAAGTTAGAAATCAATGATAATTGTCTTCGTTACTACAATTTTTAGTATTCAGTAAAGTTGGAAATTATAATAAAATTTTAGTCATCTTTAAATTCTTTTTGACTCCCCAAATTTTAGCAATGAGAAATTGTTTGCATAAATTTCAGTCATCTTTTAGTACGTCTCATCTTCCTAATTTTCACCACTCAGCAAAGATGATTCACATTTCTCATCTTCTGGAACCCAAGATACAGAATAGCACAAAATTGACACACAAAATGATAATAAGCAAGAAGTCAATCTCCAGAATTCACGAATTTTCGACCCCAACCGGGGTCTTTTTCAAGTGGAACTTTACAATCTGAAGACTCTAGAACAGACTGAAGTCTATTCTAGAGTTTCAGATTGTAAAGTTCCGCTTGAAAAAGACCCCGGTTGGGGTCGAAAATTCGTGAATTCTGGAGATTGACTTCTTGCTTATTCTCATCTTCTGGAAGATGTTTTAAGTGATTGTGCCTGAAGAAGGCCCAATGTCAGGGCCGAAAATTTGCAAAATTCAGGGGCGGATCCAGGATTTTGGAAAAGAGGGGGCGCACTGTGCAAGAAACATTGAAATCTGCCGTGAATTTCAATGATTTGCTCCAAATTTCAGAATTTCACGGTCAAGTTTACAGAATTGTTGATCGACGGAAGGGGGGGGGGCCGATCCGCGCCCTGAAATTTTCAGACGGCTGTCTTTATATTCGATATACCGTGTGTCGTTCGTTTAATGTGTGCTGTTACATGTATAACCATTCGAACAAATTTGGAAAGGCTAAACGGAAGTCATCTTCAAAATTCGTCTCAACTTCCCAATTTTACCAAGAAAAGGTGGAAATTTCAGTCAGCTTTTAAAAGATGTCTCCAGATGATTTTACCGAAATTTTGATTATTCCAAAGTCTCTAAGAGGTACACATAAAAGCGAGTGAGCAACAACGAAATGTGGTTTTGACACATCAGGTCTTTGAATTTCTGATGCTAGGATCGAACAGGTTGTATGAGGGCGTGGGGTGGTTTCTTAAATTTTGCTTAGAATTTACGGAAAGTTTAAGGCTTATCCTACAACGTTTAAGTTCAGCCTGGAGAAAATTCCTTATATACTTTTGGGTTTTATTGGTCAAGTTTGTCCTTCCCCCCTCCCCACTCGAAATTTAGGATATCAAGTAATACACTTGTATTTTGCTTTGAATTTACAGAAAGTCTAAGGCTTATTCTACAGCTTTTAAGTTCAGCCTGGAGAAAATTCCTTATACTTTTGGGTTTTATTGGTCAAGTTTGCCTCCCCCCCCCTGCTCAACTCGAAATTGAGGGTATCAAGTAATAAACTTGTATTTTGCTGTGAATTTACAGAAAGTCTAAGGCTTATTCTACAACTTTTAAGTTCAGCCTGGGGAAAATTCCTTATACTTTTGGGTTTTATTGGTAAAGTTTGTCCTCCCCCTCCCCAACTCGAAATTGAGAGTATCAAGTAAATACTCTTGTATTTTGCTATGAATTTACAGAAAGTCATGGGTCTATTACGTTGAGGTCGACCTTAAGTCTATTGTAAAACCATTGAGAACAACAGATTTTAAGTGGACCTTAATGTTAAGGAACGTTCTAAAATACGGCCCTAAGGCTTATCCCGTCGCAATTTTAAGTTCAGTCTGGAAAGAATTCCATAAAATTTGGTCCCCTTTCCTCAACTCGAAATTGAGGGGTACCAAGTGATAAACTTGTATTTTGCTCTGAATTTCAAGAAAGTCTAAGGCTTATTCTACAAATTTTAAGCACAGCTTGGAGAAAATACCATAAAATTTGATTTTATTGGTCAAATTTGTCCCATTTTTCCCAACTCGAAATTGAGGGGTAGCAAGTAATACACCAGGGCTTAGATAAGAGGAGTATTTGGTTAAAATATTCCTTGAAATCTCAAAATACTCCTGCATTCCAGAACTGAAAGGGTGAAATACTCCTTGAGATTTATCAGTTTGCAATACTTTACTAATGGGATACTCCTTTGAAGAGTGAAAATACTCTTCAAATTCTGAAAAGATGAGTATGACACTCTTTGCCCTCCAAAATTATCTAAAGCCCTGAATACACATGGATTGGACACTTTGGTTTGACTTAATTATTTTCTCCAGCAATTTGCAACTGAATTTTGTATGCTTAAACAAATAGCCACCAAAATCACAAGATAAATTGAAAAGGAATGCATTTGAAGAGAAATCTCGAATTTTTGGAAGTAGGCCTACCCTCCCCTGCTTAGTAAAAAACGAAAACAGATAAATGGAAATTTTTATACCTTATCAATAGACAATTCAAAACTTTGGCTTCAGGCAATAAAGAAATATCAAATTGTGGTGGTTGAGTAATTGGCCTTCATGCAAAAAGGCATTTTGAAGAGAAATCTCGAATTTTTGGGAAGTAGGCCTACCCTCCTCTTCTTTAAGACAAACGAAATGAAATAAATGGGAATTTTTATGGCTTGTGAATAAACAAGTCAAAACTTTGGCTCAGGCAAGAAAGTAATATCAAATTGTGATGGTTGAGGGGGGTAGTTTACATTTTCTAAGTTGGCCTTCAGTGCAAAAGAGGCACTGAAGAGAAATTTCAAATTTGGGGGTAGTAGGCCTACCCTCCCCTTGTTTAAGAAAAGAAATAAATGGGAATTCGAATGCCTTGTCAATAGACGAAGTCAAAATTTTGCCTCCAGGCAATGCAGGAATATCAAATGCTGATGGTTGAGGGGGGTAGTTTACATATTTTCTTACATTTTTCTAAGTTGGCCTTCATGCAAAAGAGGCATTTTGAAGAGAAATCTCAAATTTTTGGACAGTAGGCCTTCCCTCCCGTTCTTTAAGTCAAACGAAATGAGATACATGGGAACTTTTATGCCTTGTCAATAGACGAAGTCAAAATTTTGCCTCCAGGCAATGCAGGAATATCAAATGCTGATGGTCACATTTTCTAAGTTGGCCTTCATGCAAAAGAGGAATTTTGAAGAGAGATCTGGAATTTTTGGAGAGTAGGCCTGCCCACCCTTTCTTTAAGTCACGCGAAAAGAGATACATGGGAACTTTTATGCCTTGTCAATAGACGAAGTCAAAATTTCGGCTCCATGCAATGTAGGAATATCAAATTATGATGGTTGAGGGGTAGTTTACATATTTTCTTACATTTTCTAAGTTAGCCTTCATGCAAAAGAGGCAGTTTGAAGAGAAATCTCAAATTTTTGGAGAGTAGGCCTTCCCTCCCCTTCTTTAAGTCAAACGAAAAGAAATGAATGGGAATTTTTATGCCTTGTCAATAAAGTCAAAATTTTGCCTCCAGGCAATGGAGGAATATCAAATCCTGATGATTGAGGGGGGTAGTTTATATGTTTTCTCACATTTTCTAGTTGGCATTCAGTGCAAAAGAGGCATTTTGAAGAGAAATCTCAAATTTTTGGAGAGTAGGCCTGCCCTCCCCTTCTTTAAATCAAACGAAATGAGATACATGGGAACTTTTATGCCTTGTCAATAGACAAGTCAAAATTTTGCCTCTAGGCAATGGAGGAATATCAAATCTGACGGTTGAAGAGGTACTTTACATATTTTCTTACATCAATTCTAAGTTGGCCTTCATGCAAAAGAGTCATTTTGAAGAGAAAATCTCAAAATTTGGGGGAGTATCCTCCCCTCATTTGGACAAACGAACGCAAATAATGAAGAATTTTTATGCCTTGTCTGTCAATAGACGAAGTCAAAATTTTGCCTCCGGCAATAAAATGCTGATGTTAAGGAGATAATTCACATCTTTTCGTGAATTTTCTAAGCTGGGCCTTCAGTGCAACAGATAAAATTTTGGAGAAATGGGTGGAGCGAAGCAGAAAGGGAAAAATGAATGGCGGAGAATATTGAATGATGGAGAAAATTTGAGGGCGGTACGTCGGGGGAGGAGTGTGTGGAGTTTTCTGCAGGTGTTTGAACGATTTTAGCGGCGTTATCTCCCAAGAAATGGCAAAATAAATGATATTTGCGGTGCTAGGAGAGGCAGGGAAGGGTCTAAAGGAAGGAATGCATGGTATAGGTTGGGTATGACCGAGTTGAAATGACTTACCACGTCACGAACAAGAATTTCTGCCCCAGACGCCATTATTATAGGCCCGCTCCTGGCGTAATAATCCAACTGAAACGCGCATGAATTAGGCAAATAAGAGATTCCCAATAATGCAAAATATAGTGCCAAATGATTTGCAAAATCCAGATTTTAAGGAAAATACTTTGGTGAAACGTATACTAGGCTAAGTAATTTATGACAAGGCTTATTGCATATTGCGTCTGGGTGTGATTATTGCACTTGTCATCAATAGTCTGTCTGGCTCACGCTGAGGATTCCCGCCATTTTGTTTCCCGCGCTTCTAAAGTATAGAAAGTATACATTCATATTGAATTTCAGGGTTGCAAACTGAGAAGTATTCCTTGATCCAGGGTCTAATTTCCACACGGTGAATCAAACCAGTTCCCGCCATGTTTCGCCAGACAGTTTTATTACAAGTGGATTTTTTTCTCCGCACGCCGTCTATTGTGACTCACAATCCAGGTCAGGTGCGCGCGTAACAATGCCGATAGCGGCTAAATCTCGAATTCTACCCCGATTTTCTCAGGAAATACTGCATATTTTTGGAAACTGATACCTGCATAACGGCACAGAATCTGTCAATTACATATTGTCAGGGTTTTATAAGCGTGGAGTTTGCCGTTGTCTTCAGAAACGTGATAGACGTTGCATCGGTCACGTTCGATCGACACAATCTCCTGCACCTTTTGCAGAAGAGCTTGCGAATTCTCCAAGTTCCGCCCCTTATTAAGCACAATCTACGGACCACTTTACCACCGTTACCCCCTATATTCGACGAAAAATACATCAGCTACATGCTGTGAAATTTTCATTCAATTCTGCAGCCTAGTTTTTGGTAAAATCATGCCAGACGGTCTCGGGTTCGAGCAGGTCTGCAGTATGCACAGCCGTCTAAGTATAACGTTACATCCACACTAACCTCGATCTTTTGGCCTAAAATGACATAACTAGGACTCTGTAGGGCATCCCAGGCCACCCCAGAGGTTCATATTCGATTATAAACAAATTATGTACAAGATGGATGCATAGTTTTGGCGAGGACTGCTCTAGGAGTCGTCAGATCGAACCCCAAATCATGCCCTAATTACTGCATATTTTCAGCTCATAAAGGTATGCACAGTTACTATTGTGTATAGCAGGTTTCATTTTTTTAAACAAACTACATGTAAATCAATAAGCGTGTATTACGGAGAGGCAAATCCCTCAACAGAGGTATTTTAACCCCAGACAAAATTAAGACCGCGGCGAAAAAAATGAATGCACGGTGGCGTCCATTTTGAGAGACATACATATAATGTCATTCATATATTAACATGATGTGATCAAGTATTTTTCTCTCTTTACTTTGAACTATACCAGAATATAAAGTACCGTTAATGTGGAACAGGCCTACATTATTAACGGCGAGTGCACAACAGTTCATCAGTTAGTGCAGGTTGTTAGGAATTAGGCCTTGCTTGTCATATTTGAACTAGATTAACCCATTTGGTTACTGTTGCGTAGAAATTAACTACTCACTTTTCATTTTTTACTCCTCATTTTTTCATTCAAAATAAAAAAAGAACACCTATGTGAACAGTTAATGGAGAATGCAAAGTTCATTCTTCAGGTTACGGATGATTCGTGCCAACACAACAGACGAGGTCTCATGAGGTGCTGTGGTCAGTGCGAATCCTATTGGTCAGAGTTGGGTGTGGCCCACCAATGAATGAAGGTCATGTTTGGGAATTAATTTGAACGGACAGGCTATTGGTCAAAGCAAGTTTCTGATTTCCATATTTTGGTGAACCTATTGGCAATTTGGAAATGACTGTGGTCAGTGCGAATCCTATTGGTCAGAGTTGGGTGTGGCTCACCAATGAATGAACGTCAGGTTTGGGAATAAATTTGAATGGACAGGCTATTGGTCAAAGCAAGTTTCTGATTTCCATATAATATGGTGACCTATTGGGCGAATTGGAAATGATCAGTGCAAATCCTATTGGTCAGAGTTGGCTCTGCCTCACCAATGAATGAAGGTCAAGTTTGAGAGCAATTTGAATGGACAGGCTATTGGCCAAAACAAGTTTCTGATTTGCATATGTGGTGACCTATTGACGAATTGGAAATGAGGGATCAAGCAAGTTACGAAATTAATTCAAATGTGCCGGCTATTGGTCAAAATAAGTTTTGATTTGCAAAATATTAGAATTAGAAATAAAGCTGAACCACACCAGGGAAAGCGTAATCAGAAAGTACTGTAGGAGTTGGTGAAAAAATGAATCCAAACCCAGCCCTGATAGCCGAGTGGTTGTCACGTCTGCTTAGCAAGCGGTAGGTCCTGGGTTCAAATCCAGCCCGGGCTATGTGAAATTAATCATTTCCGTCACATGGGAGAGTAAGCCGTGGTGCCCAGTACCTACATGTAGTACCTTTGCAATGGCAAGTAAAAGACCCCATCCAAGTGAGGAACATGAACAGCTTGAGATGGCCTCTTCCATACTTACCAGGGCCAATAATGCTATGGCTTCGGCCCTGATGGAAAAGTCAAGTACAAGTACAAATGCAAAAAATACTTTACAGCGGCCAAATATTCAAAACAATGTCAAAGCCGTCCATACACGTTCAATATATTTGCACAATATGAGGACCAAAATGGACAACATTATTGCCAATCTTTCTTCCATCCCTCATGCCAGAAGCACATACCCCTATTTTGGGCCCCATACATGCCATATTGTGCAATAATATTGATCGTGTATGGCCTGCTAAAGTTTCGTTGCCCGACTCCAGAGCCTCGTAGGCTGCAAAAAGTTGAACAAGCCGGCGTAAAATCACGCCACCGGGCGCAGCACGCCTCCACAGTGAAGTACGCAGAGGAATTTACGGTAAACCACAAGTATGTAACAGACCGGCCGCCTCATCAACAGGTGAACATCCGTCTGGAGAGCCACAGGAATCCAGTCACGTGGGACGAAAAATTCCCACGACTGTCGGGTTGCCGTGCCCTCGTCTGTATCAACACCATTCTTGCGCAGGTAAGATGCGAATTCGATTCAGATTTTCCTAGATTAGTAGTAGAAACACGAGGAAAGGTAAAATGCCTACGGTTCACCAACTCCAGCGCGGCAGAGAAGCAACCGTCATTACCGTTCTACCAAGTGCATCGGCAAACAAAAAGTTAAAGTTAAAGTTTGGGTTTAGTCTGATATCAACAACGGTAGAGGTGTCATCCGACTTTACACTTTAACCCCAGTCTATCCTGAAACCTTTCAGTAGGACTCAGATGAGCTGCTCATTCAGCGCTGCAATCTGAGCATTTCCGACCGGTACCCATGTATACTCCTGGGTGGAAAGAAGCCAGTGAGGCAAAGAGACTTGCCCAAAGTCTGACGCCCAGTGGGATTCGAGCCAGGTGTACCCTCTGATCGCTAGTCGGAGGCCCGAACCACTACATCACCACTCACTTCTCACCGCTCACTTCTCACCGCTCACTTCTCTGCCTAGAATCAAGAACAGGCGATAGACAAGCCACTGTCCACCATAAAGGTAAAGGGTGTAAATGTCGTCTAATCCTATGGAACAGGGTCCCCAGTATCTAGGATAACGGCTGCCTGTAAGGGTCAGGGGTTAGGATTAGGAGAAGGTTTTAGAGGTCAGGGGTAGGAGGCCAGCGATCAAGGGTTCTGGGATAGGGGCAGGGGTTAGGTTTCAGAGTGGACGACATTCACCCCGCCCCATTCTGCAGCCCTCGAGTTCTGAATCAAGAACATGGAGACTAGCCACTGTCCACCCATCAAGCAACCCTCGAGTTCTGAATCAAGAACATGGAGACTAGCCACTGTCCACCCATCAAGCAGCCCTCGAGTTCTGAATCAAGAACATGGAGACTAGCCACTGTCCACCCATCAAGCAGCTCTCGAGTTCTGAATCAAGAACATGGAGACTAGCCACTGTCCACCCATCAAGCAGCTCACGAGTTCTGAATCAAGAACATGGAGACTAGCCACTGTCCACCCATCAAGCAGCTCACGAGTTCTGAATCAAGAACATGGAGACCAGCCACTGTCCTCCCAAGAAGCAGTCCTCGATTTTCTCATCAGACAAGGACTAGATAGATTTGCACCGTCAGATTGGTGTAGTGGAAATATCGAGCGCTTGTCAGCACTGAAATCTCGGGTTTGATTCCCGGACGCACCCGGTGTGAAGTGGGATAAAGTCCCCCTGGAATCAAAGTCTGGGTGGTAATGTCCAAGTGGATGAAGCCTTTTGACAGATCATGTCCCAAATCCTGACCATAATCGTTGACAATGCGAGGACTTCCATTCCTATAGGAGTCTTTCTGGTAGCCCTGATAGCCTAGTACGTCCGCTTAGCAAGCAGCAGGTCCCGGGTTCAAATCCTGCCCGGGCACTATGGGTTGCTTTCTGGTAGCCCTGATAGCCTAGTACGTCCGCTTAGCAAGCAGCAGGTCCCGGGTTCAAATCCTGCCCGGGCAATATGGGTTGCTTACAGGCAATAATTGTCGTCGTCGGCAATTTTTGGGGCGATTGCCGGTTAAAGCCTGCAGCACACGTCACCACTTGCATTGCTCATACAGGCAATTTTCGTGGTCGCCACAAAAATGGCCAAGTGTGCTGTGGCCGGCAACGACCACTCACCACGGAAATTCTGTGGTGACGACGAGTTGCCACTAGGATACTGGTGGCTGTGCTGAACAGCAACTGCCTCTGTACTTATCACTGCAAAAAGGACAACCTTACTCTACTCATCTCAGCTTTGCCCCCTTCTAAAATTACCACAGCCAACTGCTGGGTACAGGAGTTGCTATCGGGTCTTTTTTCATCTCCTTGTTGGATTTCCCAACCTTTTCAAGACCAGAGTTTCTTAGGCCATAAACTCCCTACCTTTTCAAGGTCTTGAGAGGCAATTGTGATTTTCCTTACATTTTCACGATTTCAAGACCCAGTGAGAACCCGGTAAATACAGGCTACTTTGGCCAGCGTCTACAATTGTGTTTCCATCACGAATCCATCGCTCCTGCTCATGTGGAGAGGCGTCGCGGGCTCACGCATGTCACACCTGCCTTTCCCCAGCCTCTCAAACCGTCCAAACACCTCGTTAAATTTGGCGACAATGGAAAAACCATTATCCAAGTGACCACAAACCGCAATAATATCATTATCGTTTTATCCCAACAACTCAAATTTAGGTGCACCCGTCCCAAAATATTATGACAAAGGACCATCAAACCGCAACAATGAATAATGACGGCCTATAATTGGTCGAATGGTCCACTCGTGAGGGTAGTTCCGGGGAGGGTGCCGCGTGAGTTTGGTGACGACCACGTGAACAATAGGTTGGGGTCACTGAGGTGGCGCCGGACGCTGGATTGACACTATAGGAGTTGAAGTGATTGGTATGGACCGACCAGAGAGAGAGAGTACACTGTTAGAAATAACAGAAGATTTTACAGAAAATCTGTGCAGCAGAGTCCCCAGGACGGTTCTGTAAAATTACAGACCTGATCTGTAAAATTACAAACTTAAATAAATGTCAACAGAGATTTGACTGGAGGCTGACCAAATTATATTTTCATACTGCCCTCAGAAGGCATCATTATGGGATGTCCAATGGAGTCCAACCAATACAGGAAAACATGAATCATACCATAAAAAAATTATGTAAATTTACAGAAAGTGCTGGGGACTCTGCTGCAGGTCTGTAAAATTACTGCAGAATTACTACTGTAAATTTAATAATTTCTAACAGTGTACAGAAGCGACAATACACCTTTGCTCGAGTTGGTCGAGATAGAATTGAAGTTATCATCTTGGCCAGGGAGGATCTACAGAAGGCATTATCATGCAAAGGGAAGGAATTGAGGCATTTTTGCCAAAGAAAGTCTAGACAGCAAGAATGAAAATGACATTGCAGTCTTCTCGTGCAAAACGTTTTTTTGGCACTCACAGTGATCTCATTACCGTGGCCAATGGTGCTGAGGCTTGGGCTGGTGTAAATCCTCAAGGCCAGAAGAGAAAGTGTAGGTCGACACGGACGGTTTTCACTTATGAGAAGGACATACGTGCAGTCTGAAATCACTTAACACCAATTATGAGAACCATTGGATATGGAGATTGGAGGATGCCCTTGGGTAGATTGGTTACGTTATTGCAACAGCATTACGACTGAGATAGCAACCCGAGAGAAATTCACATACACCAAAATCGCAGTTGTAAGGTCACAGAGACATGAGAGACCTGGCTTTGCCACTGGGATCCAGCTCCTCTAACCTTATCATAACAAAAGCGTCAGTGTCAGGACTTCCATTCGAAGGTATCAAAAGCCTGCTTAGCTGTGTGGTCAGCAATGCCGACCATCACCAAGAGAAGTTGGGCTTCGCAATGCCAAACCTTACAGCTGGCGTTTGGTGTATTTGCTCAGACTGATGAGTCTCAGGCTAGGCCTAGTCCACTGACAGGAGGGAAGTCCTATGGACCGAAGAGAGTACAGAACGTGACAATACAATATAGATGTAAAATCGCAGTTGTAAGGTCACAGAGACCTGGCTTTGCCACTGGGATCTAGCTCCTCCAACATTATCATATCAAAAGCATCAGTGTCAGGACTTCCATTCGAAGATGTCAACAGCCTGCTTAGCTGTGTGGTCAGCAATGCCAACCATCACCAATACAGCAGAAGCTGGACCCCGGCAATGCCAGTCCTCTCTGAGGGATAGAGACCTGGCTTTGCCACTGGGATATAGCTCTTCCAACATTATCATATCTGAAAGCGTCAGGGTCAGGACTTCCATTCGAAGATATCAACAGCCTGCTCTGTGGTCAGCAATGCCGACCATCATCAACAGGAGAAATTTGGCCCCGGTAATGACAGACTTTGTCATGTCTGTGGCGATTTTGGTGTGTGTATCAGGACTTTTACCGATGCGTTGATTGTTGGGCTGTTGTTACAAGGCTTTTGTGAGAAAGATATTTGATATTTTAAAGAAAAAAAGAGATTTAAGTGACATTTTATGTATCGAAATAACAACGATTACAAATTTGAAAGCTATTGAAGAGCCTTGAAAGCCCCGTGGTTATCACGGTCCCAGGTTCGCATCCAACCTGGGCCATGTGGGATGAACCATCCCCGACTCTTGACGTCGGTTGCATGGGACAATAGGTGCCTTGTAACTTGTGCCTTTGTAAGGGCAAACTACATGCAAAAGACCCCATCCAAGTGAGGAACGTGAGTAGCTTGAGATGGCCTCTTCCATACTTACCAGGGCCAATAATGATATGGCTTCAGCTCTGGTGGAAAAATTAAATAAAATATAATACCAATGTCAACAAAGTTGGTGAGGGGTCGACCCATCCCTCAAATATTATTACCTGATAACCATTCCTGTAAGTGAAGACAGTCTGTCGTCTGGCGAATGTTGTTAAGGTCGATCTTTCAATCTGACCATTCCTGGTGTTCATTATTGAATATCTAAAGAATCCAATTAAAAAACGTGCTTCACAATGCTTATGAAACAAAGGCACTGATTGGTTGATTGACTGCATCACAGATTGGCAGCAATTTCCGGACATTTCCGAACAACGGACGCGGAAAGACCCGAAGAGCAAACGGCAGAAGGATAATTCATCATCCGTTCAGTGGCGACGATCTCCTTGTCATCACTTCATCACTCTTAATAGTTATATGACTGTGTGGACATTTTCAACACAATTCAAGATTCGAAAATGACTTTATGGCCCCTGTTTAGCACTTTAATGACACATTTATATCGCCTATGAAGGCTATACAGCCCATTTTGACAGGTATATGATGTCGTTTGACGTTTATATGGTCCTAATGACACGGTGTCGAGGTACATTAGCTAATTGTATTTGGTAAATTAGATATTAATATGGTATGCTCAATTAGAAACTGATGCAGGCCACACGCCGTGAATGGCGAGGGTGGGATGTTATGATCATGATGAGATGTCGTGTCAACGCCCGTTTTCTTCGAGTTCCTGTTGCTGCTGCCACTGATACTACTGGGCGAGGCATCCGCTGGAAGTGTCGTCGAGCAACTGACGGGAGCCGAGGTGGTCCAGCGGCTCGGCTCAGTGGCTACGGCCGTCAAGAATTTTGTACTTGACTCGTCAGGGCCGAAGCCACAGCAGTATTGGCCCTGGGAAATTCGGAAGAGGCCATCTCGAGCTACTCATGTTCCTCACTTGGATGGGGTCTTTTACTTGACCTCGACTTTAACTGATTTTGAGTGGAACTGGGAAACTCGACGGAACATGAGCATTAGGTAGGATGCCTCAGCAGTGGACTTGGATAATGATGTTATCAGGGACCTGTCACGTTGGGTAAAACGCTGAGTACATTTTAGCCAAAATATTACCAAACTGTAGTTTGAATCCCAGTCTTTTTCGATACATTTCACTTTTTCGTGTCATGGTGCAGAAGTATCGATGTTGTTGATGGTTACCCCACAACAGATTAAGTCTTGTTGGCTAAAAATCCTGAAATGGCTTTCCCATGCCGGTTAGGCCTAGTCCTTCACGATGAAATTCTCGATTTTTAAAATTCAAGGCCGATTCGGCCTACCGCTAAATATAAAGACCCACACTGTTAGCCTTGTTGAGCATACCAGATAGTATACAAAAACTTTGACTGAGTATCGGGCATCAAAGCCACGGAGAAATCTGCAAGAGATTAAAAACACCAAATTTCGAGTTGTAAGGTCACAGAGACCTGGCTTTGCCACTGGGATCTAGCTCATCCAACATCATCATATCAAAAGCGTCAGTAGCACTTCCATTCGAAGATATCAACAGCCCTGTGACAGCTGCTGTGTGGTCAGCAATGCCGACCATCACCAACAGGAGTAGCTGGACCCCGGCAATGCCAGACCTCTCAGACCTCAGTTGGTGAATTCAAAAAGTTCGATGCAAAATTTGACTGTGTACATGTATAGCGGGCATCGCCCCATGAAGAAACAGGCAAGAGGATATTCTTTAAGGCCCATTTACACATGGCAAACTTTTTATGGCAACCTAGGGCAACCTGCGATCTGTATAGCAAGCTATCTGTGATATTTTACACATAGCCACCTAATGCAACCTTTTCCATTCTGAACAATGGAGTAAAAATCATGTGACCTGAATCAGCAATGTAATTGGCTGCTAACTTGCGACTTACAGCAACCTCACGAAAATTTAGCTATTTGTCGCAGCTAAAGCTATTTTGTCGCAGGTTGCCAAGGCAAGGTTGCTATATGCTGCATAACCCACTTACACATGCGGTATTCAAGCAACCTCCGGGTTGCTGGTGTCACGTTCTAAAGTTTGCTAGAGGTTGTTCTGCAAAGTTGCCACGTGTAAATGTGCGCCTTTATACACCTGCGAATAGAAATATTCCAAAAAACAAAAGTTAGAGACTGAGTGTCAAGTTTATCATTACAACACAATAAGGAACGTATCACCTTCCTGTTCATAAAAGCAATGCACAGGTTAGTGATAAAACCCGGAATGAAACGAAACGAAATGAAATCCTCGAAATCATGGAAATTGGACTCCAAGAAATTTGAGAATTAACGTAGGCCTAATTAAGTGCCATTATGTTGCAGATGTATGCCTCCACCTTGAGATTGACGTTTTTTCGACATACCACACAAAATCAAATTGAATTTATTTTAAAATCAATCAGAAGCATCATGTACGAAATTCCCTTCGGTGCTCCTGAAGTTACCGCCAGTTTTTGTTCTGCGTTTTCTTCACTCATTCGGTTGGTGCACAATATGGGGCCAAAAATAGGGGCATGTGCTTCTGGCATGATGGGTGGAAGAAAGATTGGCAACGGATATCGCCCATTTTGGCCCTCATATTGTACAATAATATTGAACGTGTGTGTGCGGCTTTAAAGCAAGCGTCAATGTCGGAGCAGATTCTACGTTAACCACTTAAATATCGGTATTACAATAAGACAATAACGAAAATAACTTGATGCAAATCAGGCCCATTTCGATGATTTCATTTCGTTTCGTTTCGTTCCGTTCCGGGTTTTATCACTAACCAATGCACAACACTGTAGTGTACATTGCACGCACGCCATACACCATGCACGCCATGTACATTACACTGCATTGTGACTACAGCTGTGCATTATTCGCTGTGCATGAAATATCAATACTATCAATCCGCATGGACCAACATTAATCTGCACGAACCAATCTGCATATGTTTAATGACTTTCCCAGACAACCTTGAAACTACAGGTGGACACAGACTATTTTTAGAACATATCATTGATTATATTATAGATCGTCGTCTGCGCCAGATATTGATTTTTACCTGTTGACCCCAGTTATGCATTAATCAGGTTATATTGTGAATAGCTTTGGCACATTTATCAGGATAAAAATCGTTTGTGTATAAAATGCGTGGGCACGCCGCGCTGTAACTACAATACAATGACATACGCTTGAATGTACATAGAATTCTTCGTCTCTTTCTTCTCGGATAAGCGGCCAGTACTTAGCCAATCAGGAGCGGCGGCTGGGGGGGGGGCAGTGGGTTCGAAAGGGCAATTTTCAGATGTGCAAAAAAGGCCCAGATGTAGGTCAGTATTTCACGCCCTAGGCTTAAAGGCCCTCAATCTGAATTAAGAAAAGCCGTATGAAAAGTTTGACTCTGCACGGCAGGCATATCGGCAAGAATGTAACCCCAGGAATCTTAATGATATTTCCGTTCCTAGACGGTGCTGCCACCTGTAAACAGCCAACGTCATTCGTGGTACTCTCCTGTCAGAGATAATGAGGATGAGACGTGAGTGTGTAGACTCTACTCAAATTCTCGTCCTCCGTACCCAGAGATTCATTACATTCGGGCCGAGGTTGTACTCCACTAATTTCTGGAGACGGCTACGGACTACTTCGGGGTTTCCAGGACACGTGTGTTACACACTGCGCATGAATATATACTAATTTTTGACCGTTTCACCTCAAGTTTATGTAGAGCTCCAAGTAGTGCGTTGTTTTTTTCCCCAGTAATAAATACAACAGGGCCCAGTTGCACAAAGAATCTTACGTCTAAGAAAAAACTTAAGTCTGAAATGAAGCCGTCTGATTTGCTGAAACCTGGTCACATGATGACTTAAGTCAAACTTTAGACTTAAGATTCTTTGTGAAACTGGGCCCAGATACCCTCATGAAAAACTTCTAAAGACGTTTTTGTGCGTAATATTTTACAATGCAATTATTTGAATGGATCTGCGGCCTAAAATCGGTCTAAAATCGCACGATGCCGCAAGTCACACTTCAAAGGCGTGAAATAGCTAGCCGTCTCCAGAGGATAGTGGAGCGTCCTACAACCTCGGCCAGAGCGTATAAATACCACCCATTAACTTTTCTCATTTTGCCCAGGCTTGATTCGAACCCTGGGCCCTCTTGCCATAGAGCGGACGTGATAACCACTAGGCTGTCCAGGATCCTCTTATAACCACTTCCTTTATCACTTCTGGGCCCGTATGCATAAAGCCTGCCGCACACTGGAGCTATCTTCTGAGCAAAAAGTCATTCGAGACTTTTTGCTCAGCAGACAGCTCGCGTGTGCGCGTAATTTCGGTGAGTTTTTTGCCTCGCGAGGCAGAAAGCTCGCGTGTGCGCGTATTTTTCGGTGAGCTATCTGCTGAGCAAACGGTCTCGAATAACTTTTTGCTCAGCAGATAGCTCCAGTGTGCGGCAGGCTTAAAGGTGGAATAAGCTTATGCATACGGGCCCCGGGCTATTCTCTTTTCGATATCTGTCTGTCTGGGTTTCCGAGTACCAAGGTCTAATAACACCCAGAAAATCAAGGTACCAATTGAACGAGTAGCCAGCCTAGTACATTTCTCTAGATCTTACATACAAAACTCCCAGAAATGGTAAATTCCTTGCAAGTTGACAGAAAGTGCGACAGAAAAGCATATTGGCAGGATATTAAATGTCTGGCTGGACCATAACGGAAGCTGACCGGCCCGATATATTGCCTAACCCTGACAGAGTGACATCTTCAAGTTTGAGGCTCCAGGCCTTGAGTGGTCTGCAGGAGTCCATGGCTATGAGTTTGGTCAGGGCGAATCGATCTTGAGTTCCAGCTCTACAGGTTTTATATGTATGTATTTTTACTAGGACATTGAGAAGCCTGGGCCCGGTTGCACCAAAGGTCTATAAGAACAAAAATGTGTTGCACCACCGATGTCTTAGGACATCGCCCTAACGTTCCTGCCTATACAGTTACGGCATGTCTTATAGGGGTTGTCCCAATATCTTACGATAAGAACTTAAGTTTGGTGCAACCAGGCCCAGATAGCTGAATGGTTATCAGGTCCGCTAAGCAAGCGGCAGGTCCCGGGTTCGAACCCAGCCTGGGGAATGTTGAAAATCATCCCTGGGTCTCCAGTCCGTCACATGGGACAGTACGCCGCGGTACCTTGCACGTCCTTGTTCCTTTGCAAGGGCACGTAAAAGACCCCATCTAAGTGAGGAACATGAGTCTGACATGGTCTCTTTTCCATACTTACCAGGGCCGAAGCCTAGGGCTTCGATCCTGATGGAAAAAAACAAATGCAATACGAGGACATTGTGGCTACCTTATGCCCGGTTGCTCGGGTGTGGCTTAGGCCCCTACGGTATACGAAAACGCCGGTTAACAATGGCTTCATGGTTGTGAATCCATTTGAAGCCTTTGTTAACCGTCTTTTTCGTATACCGCATACTTCTATATAGTAGGGGCCGGATTCCTCTAACTCGTTGTTTCCACAACTCGCGCTTACGTCAGGGCATAAGATTTGCCTGTTGTCAATCCTGAGTTAGTTGCACAACTTGAATTATGTATGGCTTGTTTGAAGTTGTTTCTTTTCGTTGTCGTCCTCGTTGGGCATCTAAACCTCCCTATAAACTTACATTATCGACAAGAATCTTGTGGAATGATAACATGATAACATGATAACATCTCTGAAACACAAACAACTTGCAGTAAAAGACACTCACCTTCGAGGCTGGAGAGAAGCTAGGATGATCTTGGACCGTTTGATCTTGGGCCGATGATCTTGACATCAAGGGAAATGGTTGTTTCCTCCTATAGGCGAGGCGATATTTTGGGATGCTCTGACCTTGACTCTGTTGTTCCAGGTATTATTGACCTTGGTGACCTGTTGGCCTTGTCCTATTGCCTCTACCTCCATTCACTGTAACGACAGAATGAATTCTGATTGGTTAAAGCATTAGCATGGACTCACGCGATTGGTGGAAATCAACGACCTTGCATCATTTGATTGGTCGGAGTGAATGACAAGGAATCATTTGATTGGTTGAGGCCGATGGCAGCATCAATTTGATTGGCTGAAAACAATATGGGACGCCTGGATAAATCATCCCTGGCTCTTCAGTCCGTCGTATGGGACAGTGAGCCGTGGTGCCTTGTACCTTGTGCCTTTGCAAGGGCAAGTAAAATACTCCAACCAGAGGAACATGAGTAGCTTGAGATGGCCTCTTCCATACTTAGGCCTACTAGGGCCAATAATTCTTTGGCTTCGGCCGTGATGGAAAGCAAAATCATGGCAAGTGACCTAAGGCAGGTGTAACGTTTTTCAGTGTGGCGGTTTTTCTGTGTGATTCCCATTGTTCGCGACACACTGGGAAACGAACTCGCTGTTTCTCTGTGTGTCGCCCATTGTCCAGTCGCCGCTTATTCCGTCAATCTATTGTATTGTCACACTGTGGCTCACAACCCTCACTGAAAAACGTTACACCGGGTTTACATAGAGGTATACGATATACGGACACAAAGGGCCATGACCATAAAACCTTTGTTCGCCCGCGTGTCTGTATGCCGTGTATCTCTATATAAGCTCGGCCTTAGGTCAGGTTTACATAGAGGTATACTGAATACGGACACGCTGGCGAACAATTGCCTAATAAAGGGTTCATGACCATGAAACCTTTGTTCGCCAGCGTGTCCGCATACCGTATACCTCTATGTAAAGTCAGCCTAACTGCAACATTTTTTAGCCTGAATACAAGAATTAAAGACCCTCAGCTTTTGGTCTACAGGTTCAGTCCTCTGTTTGGCCTGAAATCGAGCTGCGCATGAACTGGATGACCTCATCTCACGGTGCATTTCTTTCACACAGCAACTATTGTGACCAATAAAGAAATGAATGATACTCAATACATATAATTTGTTTGGTAAAAAAAGAGAGAAATGTAGGTCTCCTAGGACAGAACGATTTAATCGACGGTCGTATATCAAACGTAAATTACTGTTGTCTGTATTCCTGGCCTTGGCAATGAAGGGCGACCTTGTGATAGTGGCTGCCTCAAGTCCACAGGAATAGCTTCTCCCCAGACTCCATCCCCCACCCAAATTCTATCTGGACCAACTCTGGCAAAGGTGACGCCTTCTGTCCAGGCCGTCTCTCGCGAAGGTGATAACTTCTGTACAGGCCAAGATGACACACTCTGTCCAGAATCTGCATGGCCAAGTAGAGAGTGCGTTCTAGCCAACTCTCCCCGAAGATGATAACTTCTGACTAGACCCAATCTGGACAAGGTAGTGCCTTCAGTCCAGACCCTTTCAAACCACTTCTGGTAGCTCGACTTGAAAGTGCCAGCCTGAAGAAGACCCCGATTGGGGTCGAAAATTTGCTAAGATTCTGGAAATTGACTTCCTGTTTATCATCATTTTGTGTGTCAATTTTTGTGCTTTCTCTTTCTTTGGCTTTCAAACCAAAGGTGGTGATACCCTTTGTCTAGACCAACCCTGGCCACGGTAGTACCTTCTGCCCATACGTTCCCCAGCAACAGTGATACCTCTGTCTAGGTCGTCCCTGGCCAAAGTTTTGCTCTGTCTAGATCCTTGCTGGCCAAGGTTGTACATGTAACCTCTATCTGGACCCACTCTGGTCAAGGTGTTACCCTCTGTCTAGACCCTCCATGGCCAAGGTGATTCTTGCAGCCAAGACCCTCCCCAGCCAGCCAACGTGCTGCCTCCAATGTAAATGTAGACCCACTCGGGCCAAGGTAGTGCCTCCTGTCCAGACCCTCCCCAGCCAAGGTGCTACCTCCAATTTAGACCCACTCGGGCCAAGGTAGTGCCTCCTGTCCAGACCCTCCCCAGCCAAGGTGCTGCCTCCAATCTAGACCCACTCGGGCCAAGGTAGTGCCTTCTGTCCAGACCCTCCCCAGCCAAGGTGCTGCCTCCAATCTAGACCCACTCGGGCCAAGGTAGTGCCTTCTGTCCAGACCCTCCCCAGCCAAGGTGCTGCCTCCAATCTAGACCCACTCGGGCCAAGGTAGTGCCTTCTGTCCAGACCCTCCCCAGCCAAGGTGCTGCCTCCAATCTAGACCCACTCGGGCCAAGGTAGTGCCTTCTGTCCAGACCCTCCCCAGCCAAGGTGCTGCCTCCAATCTAGACCCACTCGGGCCAAGGTAGTGCCTTCTGTCCAGACCCTCCCCAGCCAAGGTGCTGCCTCCAATCTAGACCCACTCGGGCCAAGGTAGTGCCTTCTGTCCAGACCCTCCCCAGCCAAGGTGCTGCCTCCAATCTAGACCCACTCGGGCCAAGGTAGTGCCTTCTGTCCAGACCCTCCCCAGCCAAGGTGCTGCCTCCAATCTAGACCCACTCGGGCCAAGGTAGTGCCTTCTGTCCAGACCCTCCCCAGCCAAGGTGCTGTCTGCAATGTAGACCCACTCGGGCCAAGGTAGTGCCTTCTGTCCAGACCTTCCCCAGCCAAGGTGCTGCCTCCAATCTAGACCCACTCGGGCCAAGGTAGTGCCTTCTGTCCAGACCTTCCCCAGCGAAGGTGATACCCGTGTCTAGACCCACCCTGGCAAGATGGTGCCTTCTGTCTACACCCTCCCTGGCAAAGGCGATGTCTCCCACCAAGACCCTCCAGAACCAAGGTGATACCCTCTGTCTAGATCTACCCTGGCAAGGTGCTGCCTTCTTCCTAGACCCTTCCTGACCAAGGTGATATCTTTGTCTAGGCCCTTCCAAGCCAAGGTGATGCCCGTGTCTACTCCCCAGCCAAGGTGATACCCCGTGTCTAGATCCTCCCTGGCTAAAGTGACCCGCTCTGTCTTGATCATACCGTCCAAGGTGATCCTTGTGTCTTGACCATCCCGGCCAAGGTGATACGCCCTGTCTTGACCATCCCGGCCAAGGTGATCCTTGTGTCTTGACCATCTCGGGCCAAGGTGATACGCCCTGTCTTGGCCATCCCCGCGGCCAAAGTAATACCCTTTGTCTAGACCCTCCTTTGCCAAGGCGATACGCACCGCCTTGACCCTCCATGGCCAAAGTGCTGCCTTCTGTCTAGACCCTCCCTGGCCAAGGTGATACCTTCTAGGTACATCCGGCGACTCATTCCTCAGCCGACACCGTCGCCCCACAATCTCCTGATTCCTTCCCAACTTGGCAATCTACACCCTTTGCCAGTTCAGGAGCGGACAAGTCGTCACACTAATCTCATGTTACGACCATATTCGCCGAAATCAATAACTAGGCCATTGATGAGGAGGTGGCGGCTGTGGATACATATACGCGAATACGAAGCTTTCAGATACGGTGGAGGAAGATGGTGGTCCAATAATGCTACGTGGAGCAGCCGTGGTCCAGTGGTTCGGGTCGCTGGCTAGCGGCCATGAGGTCCCACGTTCGAATCCCACTGTCCACCTCTCAGCACAAGTCGAAGTGCCAATTCCCAGTTTACTCACGGAGCCAGGTGGTGTAGTGGTTCGGGCTTCCGACCAGCGGTCAGAGCGTCCCGGGTTCGAATCCCACTGTCGCATGAGACTTTGGGCAAGTCTCTTTGCCTCACTGGCCTCTCTCCACCCAGGTGTTTAAACGGGTAGCGATCAGAAATGCTCAGATTGTAGCGCTGAATGAGCAGCTCATCTGAGTTATACTGAAATGTTTCACGATTGACTGGGGTTAAAGTGTAAAGTCGGATGACATCTACCGTTGTTGATATCAGACTACAAACCGAAACTTCTTTAAATGTAAATGAAATGTGTAACATTAGGGTCTTCGTGACTATGGACATCAATGGCGGAGAAAGCACACCTTGGATATTCTGTGGGGGTGTGTGGGGGTGGGAAGGGGTTGAAACTGCGGCGACCTTCATCTTTAAAAGGCAGTCAAAATAAAACATAAGACCACAAAAACCAGCAAATCCAAAATGTGATTTTCATGTCTATATATTACATTATATACAAGGAACAAACGTTTTCGGCAGCATCCTGCTAGCCCTCATCAGGTAAAGTGAGAAATATTACAGATTGAAGGAAAACTGGAGCATTGACATAACTGCAATTATACAATTAGCACATTAGTAACTGTGTTGAAAACGTTTGTTCCTTGTATATAGTGTAAAGCCCAGGTCACACTGTGGCGACTTAGGGGCCTTGTCCAAATTTCGCACACATTCGCATCGTGCGAATTCTGCGCGAATTTTAACCTGTCCGAAACTGTTGCGAATTTGTATAAAAATCGCACAGCAAACTGAATAAACTTCGCCTCAAATTCGCCCTCCGCAAATATTCGCACAGCCCTGTCTGGCGGTGCGAATTTTGTGACCTACGTAATTATTCGCCCCCAAATCGCCTAATATTCGCCTTGAAATCGCCTCAAATTCGCAGGCATTATCAATCAACGCACCAAGTGCGAATATCACACCGGACCTGACAACCTCGTTTTCGGCCATTTCACCGATGCACAAAAAAGTTTTCATCTCGCAACAAATGGCCCTTCATGAACTCATTTATCGATATGGGATAAAGTTGGTGCGTAAGGACATGATACCTCAGTCAGTCAACTTTCATTCACCTGAATTTTAAATCTTTCTGGCATTGAGGTGTGTAGATTTTATCGATTACACATGACTCAAGCCGACGAAAATCAAATCAGCGTGACACCATTTTGAAGTCAGCTGGCTGGAGGCACGGCCTATAGTTTGATTGACAGCTCTAATTAGAATATTGCCACGTGCTGGGCGCTGTATACTCTGCTTGGTTCATGCTGATTTAGCAACTTTGGGGCATCTGTAGTAAATAAACAAATCCAAAGTCTATTTCCTAGGATAAAATTTCGATTCATTCATGAACACATTGTCAAGAAAGTTGGGAAGTAGCCGACTCATCAACCTGCCGTATGCAAATTTCATACCGGTAGCCATATTATGGGATGGAAGTCTTACCGCGACGAAAGGAACCTGATAAAAACCGTCAAAATCTCAGTCAATTTGATCGTTTTTCATGAATCAAAGGCCTGTTTATAATAGATAGGCATTCATTTGTTGATAAGAGTAAAAATACTTGTGAGTTTTGGTGAAAAAAACAATGTTTACTGAGCAAAGATGTGGCCTAATTTTAATGTTTACATCGGCGAACATCCATGACCACGATGACGGTGAATCTGGCCTGTCGCCAACTTCATGACTTGGTTCTCTTTTTTCCCCGAAAGTTAAATGATAATGTTCAATCAAGTATCCACACAATAAAAACCCCACGATATAAACGTGTGCATGCATTGCTGCCTCATCGAGAGATGCTGAAGATATTCGCGCAGTGAATATTTCGCCCCAATTTCGCAACAGAATCGCGCAGAAATCGCCTCACATTCGCCCATCAACATGACAAGACAGCCAGCGCGAATTTCAAATTCGGACACGACGACGTGTGAATATATATTCGCACTGAAATCGCGACCTAAACGAATTCGTAGGCCTAGTGCCTATTCGCAGCGGCACATGCGAAAAATATTCGCCTGTAATTCGCATGGTGCGAATGTGTGCGAAATTTGGACAAGGTCCCTTAGCAGGGCGAATCACCGCGAACTAGAATGAATAAGTAGTCCATGGACCATGTGCTCACCCCTTTGGACATAATAGTGTAATGACAGAGAGAGGCATGTACATGGTCCATGGACCATTTCATTCTAGTTTTCGCGGGGATTCGCCCGTCTAAGTCGCCACAGTGTGACAGGGGCTTAATATATAGTCATGAAAATCACATTTTGGATTTGCTCGTTTCTTTGCTTTTATAAATGTACCTCGCTACCAAAATATCGGAACCTGCAGAACTAGCGCCACTGGGTGGCATTCTGACCTTTTTTCGACGTTTCGTCCTGTAGCACTGCGTTTGCTTTGCTCAGTTTTTGACGACTCCAGCAGCACCGCAGTCGGGATACAAATGTCCGGGGTCCTTATTGCACGAAGTGGCGGTCTCCAGATAACTTCCTAGCCAGACGTTTGCCATTTACCGTAAACGGTGTGAAATGCAAAGGCCTGACTTGAAGGCATACCGACCGAAATAGGGCAGTCTGTGCCCTATCTCGAGGCAGAGACAAAGTTGTACGATATTTCCGATCCCACATGCAGAGACGCCGCGCGAACAAAAGCCACAAACCCCAGAACCTAGTCGTGTCATTTACATTGACGGCACCTTGACTACCCTAGGGACAAACTCTACGCCTCCTTATGGCACGTGGAGATGATGGCGATGGAAAGGAACAAAGGCTGCAGAAAACTTTCGGAAGTCAGTAGTTTCTATCAAAACTTTGCTGACGGCTCAGGGCTCTTGAAACGAAGCACCTTCGGCAATAGAACTTATCTGTTGACAATCAGAAATTTCGTTTTGTTTGTTACCCGTATCCCAGGAAAAGTTAAAGATAATGTATCACGACTTCATTGTTTGTATTCAATGTTTGTAAACATGGATGTTTACATTATGTTATTTTGGACTTTTTGGACATGCCGACCCACCAAAATGAATACTTTTGGCATCAGCAGAATTTCTAGAGAGGCATGCCACCAACAAATTACTCGTAAGACAAAGAAAGCCTGGACATAAACAAATACATGTAAAATGTAAATAAACAATGAATTTCGTGGCCCGCGAAAATACCCGTGATACATTATCTTTAAAACAAGAAATGAGACAGAAGAAGAAAGATTGTGAAGTAAAATGATGCTAAATTCTCCATCTAATGAAATGGTTCATGGACCATGTGCTCACCTGGGTGAATGTAGGCTATACCAGAAGAACAAATGACAAATGTTAAATCGAAATGTTCCCGGGCAAGCCTTGAGTTCCAGGTACAGAGGGTACCCAGACAGCTGACCACTCACTTGGTTACATGTCATACCGAAAATTTGGAGACGAACCAGACGTTAGTTTATGAATTATTAGAATTTGAGTTTTCGTTTTTGCCACCTGGTGGCCAAGTTAAGAATCAAATCGGACCGAAACGTCATATGACCTAGGGGTATATGTTCAAAGTTTCAGATCAATAGCCCCAGCGGTTACGAAACGTGCCCTGCCAACGGACGACGATGATGACGACGACGGACGCTGCACCATCTAAGAGCTCACCACAGGTGAGCTAAAATTGCTTTTAAACGTTTCAGGGCAGCCTGACAGTTTGTGCTGATGCGGTGTGTCATACCAGATTATGACATGTAGGAACTTGACTTGGTTTAGAGGGGTGAATATTTCAAATTTTAAAGCTGTTGTTTTTTGGAGATTCTAAACTTCGGTCCTGTTAGTTTTCAATTAGAGTTTTTTCCATTCAGGGCCAGGCCAAAGCATCATTGCGGAGCCACGGTGGTAATAGTGGTTCGGGTCTCCGACTAGCGGTCAGAAGGTCCCGGGTTCGAATCCCACTGGGCGTGAGACTTTGGGCAAGTCTCTCTGCCTCACCGGTCTCTCTCCACCCAGGTGTATAAACGGGTACCGTTCGGAAATGCTCGGACTGTAGCGCTGAATGAGCAGCTCATCTGAGTTCTACTGAAAGGTTTCAGGGTAGACTGGGGTTAAAGTGTAAAGTCGGATGACACCTCTACCGTTGTTGATATCAGACTATAAACCCAAACTTTAACTTTTTTTTTTGTAAGTACGGAGGAGGCCATCTCAAGCTACTCATGTTCCTCACCTGGATGGGGTCTTTTACTTGCCATTTGCGAAGGTACAAGGTACGCTGTACCACGGCTTACTGTCCCATGCAACGGACGTGAAGAGCATGGGATGATTCATCCCATTTGGCCGAGGCTGGATCCGAACAATTTAGAAGTAAGTGATAACTGCCGATGACGAAGTCCATTCACCACAAAATAAGAATAATTCAGGGAATTTTCTATAGACTACATTGTATCAGAACAATTTAGAAAAAAAAGTGACAACTGCCGATGACGAAATCTATTCTAGGCATCAGAAAGTCAGTAGCCTACAAATCAGAGAATTTTCTGCATATTACCAGAAAGTGAGTAAGAAATAAAAGTGGAAAATAAGAAGTGGGCAATTTTGTACTTTTGTGCGAATTTTTCAATTTCTCAATTGGGATAGAATTTTTTCACATTTTGAGAAATTTTCTTAAAATGGCATGATATTTTGTGTGATTTTTCGGGCGATATTTCTCAAAATGGGAAAATTTTGACCCCAATTTGAGAAATTGAAAAATCCGCGCAAAATGCCAAAATTTCCCACTTCTTATTTTTTACCCCCTTCAGAGCAATTTAAGAATGTAATGGAACCTCTCTTAGCAGACACCTCTGTCAGGAGGACACCTCTCTATTAAGGACAGCAAAGTTCAGTCCCAGACTGGTCATTTCTATTCATTTTTACTTCTCTAATGAGGACACCTCTGAATTGGGGCCATATAAAAATCTTGAGTTTAGCATCAGTCATCCTTGTAAAAAATGAGGAGGGAGGAGGTTTTTTAAATTTTTGTTTTTATTTTTCATACTGAAATGTGATCACGGAAAGAGAGGTTTGAAGCATTGCAGCATAAAGCATACAATGGACAAACCCTTAGGAACTCAAAAAAGGTTTTTATTTCAGTCAGTGGCCCAACTGAGGATCGTCAGAGTTTGTTGTAAAATGGTAAAACTAGGAGGAAAAAATTGGAAAAAAATAAAAAAATGATTTGTGGAGGCGAGAAATTTCGAGGAGGAGGAGATGCTAAACAATGATTTTTTATGTGGCCTAAAGCCCCTGTCACACTGTGGCGACTTAGGCGGGCGAATCCCCCGCGAACTAGAATGAAATGGTCCATGGACCATGTACACTCTTGTAGGAAAGTAAAAGGACAGCAAGTTATCCTAAATATCTCAAAAACCACTGGAGCTACAGCAATGGTAATTTGCACCCAGTCTGTAGCAACATGTTGGGCATAGAACCATGGTGTTTTGATAAAAATCAATTTTAATTAATTAAGAGAAAAATGACATTTTATAAAATCACTTTTTTGACAATTTTTGAAAAATTGTCCGATTTCAAATTTTCTTTCTTCATTACATTCAACTTGCCTGACTGACCAACATCTGCAACTTATCCTTTTTAGAATCTCACGAGAAAATGCCTTTTTTGGCATTTTTTAGCAAAAATAAATCCCACTCAGACAGTCATCTGGAAACACCTCTGGGACAGCCCCTCTTTAGGATTTTATACTCTGAAGAGCAGGCCTAGGCAGTTCCAGTTCAGTTCTCNATTCTGTCAATATAACAAGGGTCTTGGGAGACCACAGGTTTTGTTGATCACTGTCTGCTATGACAACAAGATTCCCGGCTAAGAGGGCTGTCCTGGAGGTGTTGTCCGTTTGACTGTATGAGTGGGATTTATTTTGCTGAAAAATGCAAAAAGAGGCACTTTCTCTTGATATTTTAAAAGGGAAAAGTTGCAGATGTTGGTCAGTCAGTCAAGTGGAATGTAATGAAGAAAGAAAAATTGAAATCGGACGATTTTTCAAAAATTGTGAAAAAAGTCATTTTACAAAATGTCATTTTTCTATTAATTAATTAAAATTGATATTTGTCAAAACGCCAGGGTTCTATGCCCAACATGTTGCTACAGACTGGGTGCAAATACCATTGCTGTAGCTCCAGTGGTTTTTGAGATATTTAGGATAACTTGCTGTCCTTTTACTTTCCTACAAGAGTGTACATGTACATACCTCTCTCTGTCATTAAACTATTACATGTATATCCAAAGGGGTGAGCACATGGTCCATGGACCATTTCATTCTAGTTCGCGGGGAATCGCCCGCCTAAGTCGCCACAGTGTGACAGGGGCTTTAGGACACCAACTACCAGTTCCGAAGGTGGCCCCAATAGAAAGGTGCCACTGTACTATGTAAGTAGTATCAAAAATTTATAAGTCAGTCCTCGACAACTACACAATATTTATCAGGGAAGATTCTCTGATAACAAACTGGGGGCCCTCCTTCAAAAAAGAAATTCTATTTAAATTAATCCATGATTTAACTAAGTTATTGTGGTAAAACTTCATTTGAATGATGACACTCCAATGAATGAATTTGAATTGAATTCAACCTCATTGTCACCTGTTTTCAGTTATACCATGAAAGAGCCGGCCATTGATGGCGAAAGCTACGAAACTGCCCGAGGCGGATGGGGAATCGCATTCTGTATCGCCAATCGCGGAGTGTGGTGTCGAAGTGATTATGTTAAATGTGCCATTGAATGCAGATTCAGCAGGTGACATTATCATAATCCTGTCTTCTGGTTGCGGCCTGTGAAAGGAGGCAGTGGACGTGATACTGGCTGGGGGAGATGGGAACGAAGAGCCACGGTGGTGTAGTGGTTCGGGTACGGGCACGGAATAGGAGGCGGACGCGGGTAGAAAAGATCGATCCAACGCATTTCCCTTTAGCTATTTCACCCGCACCCGCGTCCGCTTCCTATTCCGCGCCCGCAAACGTCTCGTGGAAAAGCAGCTATAGCTGACACGCGGAATCCGGATTGCGGAACGCGGAAGCGGAAAACGCAATGCATTTTCGCATACAACATATCGTTCCGCCGGGGATTCCGCGTCCCTATACCGCATTCCGGATGTCTGGTAAACGCAGCTTTACCATAACCAAACAGGCGCGGATCCAGGATTTTTGGCAGAGAGGGATCAGGGCTGCTGAAGCCGGGCGTTGCAGGCGGGCGCCGACTGGGGGTCTGGGGGGCCTCCGCCAGAAAATGTTGAAATCTAGAAGGCCGTAGACGCGATTTACTGGCATCTCAGTATCAGAGAGAAGCTTCTCAGTATCAGAGAGAAGCTTTATTTTTATGTTTTTTTGCTTATTATTGCAAATTATTGAAAACGAAGAATTGGTGGTGGCGAGCAGGGGGGTCGTGACCCTGCTCGTCGTGACCCCCCCCCCCTGAATCCGCGCCTGAGCAAACGTGTATAGGAGTTTCTTTTAGCCACATCTGCAACACCTAGAACGCAGGATAAAAATGTTGCATGTTATACCTACTACATTCCCATTACAACGAACCTTGAACTATTGAATTTTCTAAACCACAGAAATTCCTCAAATCACGTGATGAGAGCAGCCAATGAAATGTCGTGTTAGATTGCTTCATCGTGACACGTGATGGAAGCAGCCAATGAAATGTCGTGTTAGATTGCTTCAGGGTGACAGTTATGATCGTCGGCCCAACCACGTGTCCAGTTCCTCATTTTATTTCTAACCACATCGTCCACTGCTGGTAGAAATGCGCGGGACGAGGTTAGAATCACCTGTCCACCGGAAGCCTTTTTTGCAAATTAATGAAACGCAGTAGATGGGTCACTTGCATTTTGCGTAGGAGAACGCCGGATTGCTGGGGCCTGACCAGACGAGGGTATAGTAGCCGCTGTGAAACTGGCAACACCATTGCGCCACGTCCGTTTTCCCAACTTTTTCACCAAATTTTTCTCTTTTTCCGTTTCTCCAAGTCACCTTTTCTACTTTTAAAGTTCGTCTCTCAACGAACACGCTTATCGTATTGACTTGCACCGGATTTACCTTTAGACGGTCAAGTATCTCAGCGATGCCGCAAAATTGTAACATGGGAGTAAAAATTTCTGGAAGCGGTGACTTCAAACGGACTCAGGCCGTAACTTCTGTCTTCAATTTTACCAGTTTGAGCCTCTGGATTACCTCCAAAGTCCCTCGAGCAATGAAAGTCGGTATCTAAACACAACGGAATAGTACTTTTCCCTAGACATCACTGATAAGGTGGAGTATGGGTGCTGGAACTGTTCATGATGAACCGAACTGTGGTATTTTGTCCGGAATATATACACCAGGCCCGTAGCTAGCATAGGGACAAGGCAGGGGGGCCACATACCCCCCCCCCCCGGC
>NMRB01001045.1:173629-194464 GCA_002633025.1 Notospermus geniculatus | reverse complement strand
CACCACCATAAAAGTTACATGGTTCTAGCTAGCAGCGTTCAGGAGATACGGGCAAAAGAAGGTTTTCACAAAGCGCCCCCTACAGGCCAGAGTGTAAAACTAGCACCCTAATTTTTGGTCCAGAGATAGTTTTTACCATAGGGTACCCATACACCAAGTTTCCAATTTCTAAGCCAACAGTTTAGAAACATGCCACCCCTGTTAACAACGACGGACAAGACGCCACAAGAAAAGCTCACCTCACAGAGGTGAACTAAAAAACAACCCGACCAGAGAGCACAATCAGGTTGAATAGACTCAACAGCACTGGAAGGAAAGACTGATTGATGATAAACCGCAAGAAAGGAATATAAAGAAAGGAAAGGGTTAATACCATAAAGGTTCAACTGACAAATTTAGCATTTTATAATGTGGACAATATCCCTTTTAAAACCCAACAGATTTGAATTCTGACGTTTCCATGTGATTGGCAAGACCCTTCTGCACATTCACTGCAAATTTTGTTGAATTCCGACTAGTTGATCTTATGATACAAAAGNATTTTGTTGAATTCCGACTAGTTGATCTTATGATACAAAAGGTCTGAATTAATGAGAACCCCACGAACGATGTGTGTTCAGGGTCACCGGTGTACATTTGAATAGGCTGACGTACATTTGTACATGGAACACTAATTGTGCCGAAAATAGCTCAGTTATCGTCAGAAATGGAATTCAATTAAGCATCATGTTGGCAGGTTCATGTACTTCTTCACCACAACAAAAGTTGAAGCTCGTGCCTATTACGTAAAGCCAAAATTCAGGCAGTGAGAGACATCTGGTGGCAACACAGGAAGTGTATCCCACAGTAAGCTCATCGTTCGCAGTTAAACCTTTATGGTTGATTTCTTTATGTTAATACACATGACAAACATGGCAGAAACAACTGAAAAACGGAGTATTCAATGAGGCTTTAGGATTCAGGGCTAGCGCCTGATGAAGACCCTGATTGGGGTCGAAAATTTCGAAATATTCGGAGACGACTTTCCGATTGATTGTATACTGTGTGTCGTTTTTGTGCTGTTTTTTGGATAGGTTTAGTATTCATGATGGTCAAACGATTTTTGATAGCTGGAGACTGCTGACAACTCATGGCCGCTATACTCCCATCTCCACCTTGAGCCCCGGAAATTGGCAGGGTGTCCCTTTTCAAATTCTATTTCAAAAGTCAGTTGACTTGACCAATCAGAAGCAAGTATCGATTGGTGCGAGGTTGATCTACATAATCAACCTCGTACTGGGATTGTCTCTGATTGGTCAGTCTATAAATAGGAATGACGGCATTTTGAATTTGAAATTTAGTTGAACACAACACAGCATCGAATTACAATTCAAATGGAAGAATGCATGGTGGCCTATTTTGGTGTGCGCGAGACTGTTTGACTTCGGAAATAGAATTTGAAAAGGGACACCCTGCCAACCTTCGGGGCTCAAGGTAGAGATGGGAGTATTGCCAAATTTTGTGGCCTAAAAAACAGGATTAGGACAGGTTGTTTGGGAGGTCACCATGGTCATGGGCATAAATTGATCCAAACTAGAACAAGGGAAAAGTTTTTCAGCAGTTTTAAAACTATTCTACCAACCACACATAGGTCTGGACACTCTGTAATCTAACGAGGACTATTAGTACACACCGAGTCAAGGTCACGTAAATATCAGATACTAGGTCAAGGTCACACCACATCTTGCCACACAATGTCCCACAAAACTCTCAATACCTGGTACGTCATTTCGCAGATATTCGACATACGGGAGATCGTCAGTCTCCCTCACGACATACATGTAAGTCTCTCTGGGGATGATGACCTCACGGCTAGGGTGACGTGTGCCCCCTGGTGGAGACTGTTTGATAGAGGCGGATTATCAATCCCATCAAAATATGGTTCTATGTTGGTTTTCTTTGCATATGCTTGGTTTTGTAACCAACTGGAAGGCGATTCTAGAGAAAGATCAAATTTGTCCACATTAGCTTTATGTGATAAAGGCAGGAGTTACAATCTAACTTCCTTAATCCCTTTTTGTCTACTTTGTAACCACCACTGTTTGCATAATCTTGCATGCAGGTAAAGCTGAGGACACATACATGCGAGTGCGATGCCTGCATTGCAGAATCCAGTGCGATTATGCGGCAGGTGACACATACGCGCAGTTGACAGCAGGTGACACACAAACGGCTTCAAGCAATAGAGGACGTGCGGCGACGATAATGGCGTCACCACGATGACGAGATGCCGCCATGTTGGACGTCTAACGCATTCGCAGCGTCAGATGACGCTCTACATGGCTGACGTGCGAATTATGACGTCAATGATGATATCACGTGCACATCCTCTATAGAGGCCTTGCAAATGACGTCACAAGCCGCCATGCTGGGGGGCACATACTGCAGAGGCGCAGCGAAATGTCCCAATGACGTTACGTCAAACACTGGCGTCGCGCACTTCACGCAGGCCACGTCACGGTCAGCTCACACCTCTGCCCACTTGCCCCTCAGCATGGCCGCCAGGATGACGTCATTGCAAGGCCTCTATATGGGGTTTCCCCACAATGACGTCAGAAAATAATGGAAATCACCAGCTGTACCACTGCATTCCACCGGACAAAGTCCTGAGACTTTCGGTCCGGTGAAACGCAGCGGTAAAATATAGCAACGCGCCGCAACAGCATGTTCATGTACATGTATGTATCACGTCGAAATGTATTCCCTTGTTTGTTTCCATCCGGTAAATTGCAGCGGTGAAATGAACGCATTGCATCGCCGCACCGGAGCACGAACCGCATCTATGTTTCGTCAGCTTAACGCACAAGTATCTTAAACATTCAGGTAGCCCCCCCCCCCCAAGTATAAGATTAGGCAAGATTAGGATTAAAATGAGGATTATCATGCACTAAACATGCTGTCAAAGAGGTTTAGACATTTATATACAGACATGCAAATGACCAAAGACTGCCAAAACCACACTCAGCCAATCTTGGCATACTAAAACTTTTCTCAGTGTAACCAAAAAATACCGCAACACTAAATATGCAATGAATCAAGTAAGTATTCAAAATATGATTCGAAAATCAGAACTGAAAATGATATTATTACCGGTATTCAAAACTGTTCATGATTAACTCATCCAGAACCAGCGGCCTAATTTGACCATTTCATGGTCTACTTTTTGATCGCTAAGTGGAACGGCTTTTTTTCTGTTGTCCCTCCATTGAGGGAAATGTTTTTTTGGAAAGATCTCGTCTGGTATGCGCTGTACTGGATGAGTCCATAAGAACTTGCAAACATGATTATAATTCGGTGCAGATACAGTACGTTGCACAATTGACCTCCCCTCTGTGCCGCACACCACCCGCGTACCACATGCAACATCATGCGCGTACCGTCCTCGTATAGTCTAGTTCATACTTCGACGCAAGACCATCGGCGTCCGACGCACGATCAAATCTGGACGCCGACTTCGCGGAATTGATTCATAGTCCAGCGTACTTTAGCAGCGGTGACCCGTTATGAAATGACTCAAATAATTACAGCCTCGCGATCACATGACGTGGTCGGCATCAAACGCAAGATCGCGTGTCGGTCACCGGCGATGGTCATGCGTCAAAGTATGAACTAAGCTTATCTTCCACGGACGTAGCGTGCCACCGTGGAAGGTACATAGTGAAGACACAACGTCATTCGCCAGTGGTGCGCGAACGTCACACAGAAGAGACGAGTGATGCACCCGTACCATACACAATGAACTTAAGCACCACCTTCCGCGTGACGTACGTGGAAGGTATGTAGATAAAGGTAGGTCAATTGTGAAACGTACTGTTGGTGGAGCAGTGTGGGGGGGGGTCTGTTGAAACCTCAGTGAGTCGTATCGACGAAAATAAAGGGACTAACGAGGGAATTTAGTATCTGCTTGAGTTGAGTTGGAGTGACATCATTACCTTTGCCGTTCTTGGTGAATGTGTAGGTGGCAGTGTCATCATTTTGCTGATTAAGTTGATTCACGACATACTGTGCGGCGAAGGTCTGTTCGTGGTGAGGGCACAGGTTCGCCAAGTTGATGGGGAAGGTGGGTGTAGTTTTGGTGGTCAGAGAGTATCGGAAGTGAGGCACGTCATTCGCTGTGCGGGCAACAAACAACACGTTAGCATTTTAGAGGCCAGAAAAGAACATGCACACTACTCTACAAACAATCCTGAGATAACCTGAGCTGAACTTTAAAGCTGACGTGAACGAACAAAAAGCCCCCATGCGACGAGCAAGCGAATTGCAAACGCCCTGCCAACACCTCAAACGAAGGCTCAGAACATGATAGACCCCACGAGGCCAGGAGGGCGCCACCTTATTTGTCTTCGAGCTTTCGAGGTGTCAACATCCTCTGGTGAGCTCCTGCTGAAAACTTTTTGGAAAGAAAAAAAATTGACCCAGCTGGGGATCGAACCCGCGCCTTGTTATCTCTGTTCCACCGTCTTCCCTATTCGGCCACCGAACTTGTTGGAAGACATCTCATGTTTTCTCTGATTCGTAGTATTTTTACGTAAGTCGAAGGCCTACGTCGATGACAAACACAAATCATGTCTCTGTCAGCTGGCTCGTTGGCCGAGTTGATAGAGTGGTAAATTACAAATCAGAAGGTTGACGGTTCGAATCCCATCTAAATGACTACACTTTTTTTTCTTTGAGTAGTGTAAGAGGTATCCTGACATCATGGGGTCTATCATGTTCTGAGCCTTTGTGTTTGCAGGACGTTTGCAAATCTCTCGCTCGTCGCATGGGGGCTTTTTGTTCGTTCACGTCAGCTTTAAAGTCAGAATAGATCCCTTTTTAAGGCCCCCTTGTATAAGTAGGACATACTTGGTGAGGCTATTAGCAGTACACTCCTCTCGCAGTGTTTTGTTTCGCTCCGTACCTACGCTTCACAAACCACTGCTTCGAATGGCCGGTATTCTGCCGATTTACCGCCAGATGGCACCACTACTGTTCCCGCTGCCGGCCTGGAGAAAGTGTTTTAGGATTTTGCTCATTGCAACCTGATGGCGGGCGCTGATTGGTTGGACAGAAACAGTGCCATCTGGTGGTAAATCAGCAGAATACCAGCCATTCGAAGCAGTGGTTTGTGAAGCGTAGGTACGGAGCGAAACAAAACACTGCGAGAGGAGTGTAATTAGCAGTAGCAAGACTTTTCTGGCCATTTTAACAAGCATAGACATGAACATTCCATCCATCAACCTCGTCCCAGGTGTACATATCTTCTACCTCTACCATGCAAATCATACTTATTACATGTATCTTTCAACACCTGGATACGAGGTCAACCCGAATGATCACCAGCAAGGCCTCCAGACAATGAATATTATACTCTGGTGATTGCATGTCAATGGTTATCACATTATTTTTATTATGTGCATATTCAGTTTGCTGGGAGACATTGTTTTATGCAGCTATTAAGTTTGACTTCCTCTGTTCTGCCCAGAAGATTCGAAACACTCAGTGACTTTAAATATCATCAGAATTCTTGGTCCCCGCCCCATGACAACTGATGAAACAATGTCCTCACGTTTTTATTACTGTGGTGCTGAACGAGAACTCAAACAAAATTTCAGGCGTGAAATCAACAGATGAAGTTTTGGAATATCGACTTCTGGTAGAGAAAAAACTATCACCATGTTTATCTCAATATCTCTGCATGATGATGTTTGAATGTGACAACAATGACATGACAATTCCCGACATGTAAATACAGCACATGAAAGACCGGGGGGGGGACAGTAAATCAATGACGGTGGCCCTACCAAAACACCCCCAGCGGACATTGAATCTCACACGAAGATGCCCTTAAATCCCTTCAAACGACAAGTGCTTTGTTCCCACATTAGGGACTTCCGGCAAGGCTCCGTATCGCCGATCCGTATCACGTATGACGTATCGAGCTGATGCATTTTCTATCAAAGGCATACATCATACGTGATACGGATCGATGATACGGAGCCTTGCCGGAGGTCCCTATTATCAAAACTGTTCAACCTCTCTATAAAGGACATTTGGGAACTGACGCTGTCTTAAAGGGAGAAATGCGAAAGATATTTCCCAGCGGGCACAAGTTGCCTTTGTTTTGATTAGTGCACAGCGCCATCTGTTAATAGTAAATACCCGGTGACACTACGCTATAACACAGGCCCCTGGAGAGCTATCAGTGAGTTTTGAACACGTATGTAACCAAAAAACACTAGTTTGTAAAAAACACACCCCGAGCTCACAAATTTGTGAGCTTGTGGTGTGTTTTTAGATACGTGTTGTGTTTTTTGGATACATTTGGTAAGATACGTGTTCTAAACTCACTGATATCTCTCCAGTGGCCTGTGCTATAGCGTAGTGTCACCGCGTATTAACAGATGGCGCTGTGCGCTAATCAAAACAAAGGCAACTTGTGCCCGCCGTGCAATACCTTTCGCATGTCTCCCTTTAAGGCACCTCTCCACGTGAGAATTTCCTCGCGCAACTCTATGGGCAAATCAACTGCGAGCAGTTGTTTATGTCATTGGTCCCAGCGTAAGCCGTGAGGAACAAATAATGGTGAATTGCCCATTGTGAGCCAACTTCTGCGAGAAAACTCTCACGTCGAGAGGTGCCTTTAGCGTGTGAGATGTGCCGATTACAGACGTCAGACACAAACAATTCAGAACCGAAATTTGGTGTCTTTAATATAAAGGTGTCCGTCCAGTAATTTCACCAAGGACCTATATCCGTCCCCCTCGATAGCCAACTGCTGTCCAGGTGCCTTTCATGATGTCATCCACAGACAAAAGGTTGCGAAGAATTAACACGACATGCAGTAAGCAGATAACATTAACATGGACATGGTCCGTGGCGACGAGGGTCCAGTTAGACGAGACTTGGTCAGGGTCCAGTTAGATGAGCACTGGCGTAGCTCCAGTTAGATGAGCCTCAGCGTAGCTCTAGTGACTTAGACAAGCCTTGAACAGGCTTCAGTTAGACGAGCCTTGGCCTAGCTCCAGTCAGACGAGCCTTGAACAGGCTCCAGTTAGACCAGCCTTGGCCAAGCTCCAGTCAGACGAACCTTGAACAGGCTCCAGTTAGATCAGCCTTGGCCAAGCTTCAGTCAGACGAACCTTGAACAGGCTCCAGTTAGATCAGCCTTGGCCTAGCTCCAGTCAGACGAACCTTGAACAGGCTCCAGTTAGATCAGCCTTGCCTTGGCTTAGCTCTGATTAGACGAGCCTCGACTGATTACAATTAATCTACACATGTTATACATTCATTCAATGAAAATATCTCCAAATATACCTGTCGCGTTTTCTTTTTTGGTAGATTCTGGATGAAAAACAAGCACAGCATTGAACGTCCCCCGTCGCCCCGGGTGCAAGTTCGACAGGCCTGTATTTTGAAGATTCCGTTCAGTATTAAGGGCACAATTTATAGAGCGGAAGGGACTAGTAGCGGCGAGCGGCGAGCGCCGAGCGGCGAGCGGCGAGCACCGAGCGGCGAGCGCCGAGCGCCGAGCGGCAGAGGCGCACGGACGGCCGGTATTTTCAAGTCCCCCTCCGAGGGCTCCGGGGGACAACAAGTCATCAATTGAGTACAGAAACCCAGGAATCAGTAGACAGGTCACTGGGCCAGAACACTCTCAAACTGACCCATGATCAGATTTCCCAGCTTTTCAGGCTACCTGGCAACTACACAGGTGATATTATTCAGGACTTTGTGAGCAGAGGTCACTGTTGATTGGTAGGTGCTTTAGTCACGGTTTAACACTGACTGCCGGCTATGAGCATACTCGTAGTCACTGGTTTTCTTCCCAAAGTTGCCAGCTACGAGCATACTCGTAGTCACTGGTTTTCTTCCCATTGCCAGCTACGAGCATACTCATAGTCACTGGTTTTCTTCCCATTGCCAGCTACGAGCATACTCGTAGTCACTGGTTTTCTTCCCATTGCCAGCTACGAGCATACTCGTAGTCACTGGTTTTCTTCCCATTGCCAGCTACGAGCATACTCGTAGTCACTGGTTTTCTTCCCATTGCCAGCAACGAGTATACTCGTAGTCACTGGTTTTCTTCCCATTGCCAGCTACGAGTATACTCGTAGTCACTGGTTTTCTTCCCGTTGCCAGCAATGAGTATACTCGTAGTCACTGGTTTTCTTCCCATTGCCAGCTACGAGCATACTCGTAGTCACTGGTTTTCTTCCCATTGCCAGCTACAAGCATACTCGTAGTCACTGGTTTTCTTCCCATTGCCAGCTACGAGTATACTCGTAGTACGGCTAATGCATTTTCTAGTATTGACAAGCTTGGCAATGACGCAGAGCCTTCCAATGATCATACTGGCAGTGGGGATTGACCAGATGTATGGGAACACGCTAGAGGGCCTACAGCTATGGTTTGTAGTTGGCAATATGAAATAACTTGAAATAGGCATGGTAGTCATGGCAATGGCGGATAAAATGAAATTTTAGCCATGGCAGTCAACGCGTTAAAATCAAAATTGTCCATGTTGCACATTTGAAGCACACATAAAGCTTTTCAAAGTGGCATTTACACAAAGACATTTCATTCACTTAATAAAACAGGGAGAGAAGTTGAATGAGTGTGACTCAGTGATGTAAAATGTTATAAAGTAGGGCTAAGATATGATCCCTGTTTACCTGAAGGTCCTTCTAGAGGGGAAAACAGTCCATTTCTCATGGCGTGGGTCAGTGCTTCGATGTACTCGGTCTAGAATCAAACAAGAGACAGATTACATGTAGATATCTATATCATTACCGGCGTCGTAACCCTGTTGGATTTTTGCCGGAGGTATGGAGTCCACGACAGGCTACTGTCCACCTGTGTGGGGTCTTTTACTTGCCCTGGCATAGACACTCAGGTACAAGGGACCACGGCTTTTAGTCCCATCCGACGGACCCTGCATTAATGTTTCACAACTTTTTGTACATGCCTTCGCCCGGAATCGAACCCGCGCCGACCCATTGTACAGTTTGGTCAAGCGCGCTAACCACTCGACCACCGGGCTTAGAGCCATCCACAGATGCCCATTAGGCCACCTAAAAAATAAAATCAGATTCTCGTCCTTTTTTTTCAAGGTGATGGCAAGGGAGGTGACTTTTTATTTTTATTTTTTATTTTTGTGGACATATTTTGGGCTTTTGTCAGTGCTGGAGATTCTATGCCACAACCATACCAATGTTGTCTCGCACCCTGGAAAACCCACACTACCAAGGCTAGATGTATCTGGTGGATCTAACTTGGTCTTTGGTATGGGAATATGATGAGAATGCTTGAAGAATCATCCTAAAACCAGTGACAAAGTCAACCCTATCATAGTTGAAGTAAACACAGGAAATTCGAACTTAAAATGGGACACGTAAATCCCTCATTTCAACGTTTGTTTGACATGTTGGAGTGTTTTGTTATGAAAAAATAAATAAAATGGAAATGTGGCACGGCGGAAAATATTGGCACGGGCGGGAACGAGAATCTAATTATTTTTTTAGGTGGCCTTATTATGGAATTGCCATTATTCATGTTCATAATTACGAGAGTGTATTAAAAGGCCCTGTCACACTTCTGCGTATCCTAATGCCTTATGAGTTGCGCATTGACATTTTTTTTCATACGCAGTTGTACGCACAATACGCACCTCACATGAATCCAGGTAAATTAGACAAAAGTAAATTAGACAACAGTATTTTAGACAAAGTAAATTAGACAATGGTAATTTAGACAATGGTCATTTTAGACAATCGTAAATTAGACAACAGTAATCTAGACAATAGTCATTTTAGACAATGGTAAATTAGACAATGGTAAACTAGACATAAGGATAGGTAAATTAGACAAATTTCAATGACAATGTGCATGCATCTCAATCGTTTTGTGTCAGTTCGCTGGAAAGTTTTGGGCATGCACAAAAACTACGCTGCTAAGCTGTTACACAGGTCATAAGTTATAAATACGCACGCAGCGTACGGCTGCGTATTGAAAAATTTTAATAAGGAACTCATAACGACTTGATATATGCAAAGTATGACAGACCCATAAATTCAAAAGATGGTTGACAGCAAATTTGGTAATTTCACAGCAGACACTTGCACCGTGAAAAATTTTCCAATCAAGACATGGACGACAGCCATTCTTCACCAATATGACTGAAGTGGTTATCAGCTGCGCTGAACTCAAAATGCCGACCTACCTTCTTATTCTCTCTTTCCTCCATCCGTTCCTTGACAAAGACCGGCATGCCACTTCCAGCGCGGTCCTTCTCCTCCGCCTTAGACCGCGGCCGCTTGGCTGACCCTGCACCCATGGCGTAGCGGATTGTTGGTGTACCAGTCGGCTGTAAGACGGGAAAACATTCTCATATGGATCATAGTGTTACTAACAACCAAACACTCCGGGAATTTTATGACCTCACAGTGGACTTTCATTCCAGCAGTCGGCCTATGACAAATTCAATCAAAAATACTACATTACTGTTATCATGACGTCACATACACACTTGTTATGATTTGATAGTAAACATAAAATCACAAATTTTCGACCCCAATCGGGTCTTCCTCAGGCATTTTCTAGTAGAGATCCCAGAAGTGAATGAATCCTTCATTTCTGGGATCTCTACTAGAAGAAAGTGCCTGAGGAAGACCCCGGTTGGGTTCGAAAATTTGCGAAATTTGGAGACAACTTTATGCTTACTATCATTTTGTGTCGTTTTTTGTGTTCTATGTGGGATATCTGTTATGGATTTGAAGTACTAAAAGTGTATTGAAGTATTTTAAAACTGACATCACCATATGCTTACTATCATTTTGTGTCGTTTTTTTGTGTTCTATGTGGGATATCTGTTATGGATTTGAAGTACTAAAAGTGTATTGAAGTATTTTAAAACTGACATCACCATATCATTACTTGTTATGACATCACCTTGTATTTACCCGGTAGGTGAGGGATTCGGATTACACTACAGAACATAAGGACCTGTACAATACACCTGAATACACCCTGATCACCCCGCAGTACAGGTGCCCAGATTATTCACTTTCAGATATCCAGCGGCCGGCAGTTGCAAGCAGCCTGCCATTTTTGGACACTTGTACTGAGGGCTGCGATGTTGAAGGTTTCTCACTGGAGGTTTTATAGAGCACAACACTACAACAACACCATGATAGGACAGCTACGGCAACCATGGGGAAAATGTCAACAAAATCAGGCCTTGTCTTTTAAGGCGAGCGATCACTCGCCCACACCATAGCTCGCCTAAAATGGATTTTAGGTGAGTGGTTTTCCACTCACCTTAGAAGAGAAAGGCTCACCTCAAAAAGGGCAGTTTACAGTGTATGTAGGCCTAATTTCATCCATTTCACTGAAAAACACTCGCCTGGGATGAAGTAGGTGAGCAATTTATCACTCGCCTGCGCTTTTCAAAAGACAAGGCCTGCAAAATACAACACATTGTCACATCAGCCTACACAGTCATGTTTACCGGTAGCCTAAAACAGTCGCATCTACCCTAACACAGTCACGTCCACCCTAAACTTAGTCATGTTCACCCTTTCCTAACACAGCCATGTCCACCCTACACAGTCACGTCCACCCAAAACTGAGTCATGTCCACCCTACACAGTCACGTCCACCCTAAACTGAGTCATGTCCACCCTAACACAGTCATGTCCACCTTACACAGTCACGTCCACCCTAAACTGAGTCATGTCCACCCTAACACAGTCATGTCCACCCTACACAGTCACGTCCACCCTAAACTGAGTCATGTCCACCCTACACAGTCACATCCACCCTAAACTGAGTCACATCCACCTTAACACAGTCATGTCCACCCTAACACAGTCACTGTCACATCTACTGTAACACAGTCACATCCACCCTAACACAGTCACATCCACCCTAACACAGTCACATATACAGACAGCCCCAGAATGCCAGTGACCTACCAGTGGCTGGTAAGCAGATACACAGTCAGACTCATGCGAGCCTATGCCATGAATCTGGGTCATCTTGGCATTATGAGGCTGATTGTATACTGTAACATGTATCCACCCTAACACAGTCACCTCCATCGTAACACAGTCACATCCACCCCAACACAGTCGCATCTACTGTAACACAGTCACATCCACCCTAACGCAGTTACATCTACCGTAACACAGTAATTACGTACTTGAGCACATGCAAGGCACCTGACAGTACATGTATTGTTGGCAGAGAGAAGGAACACTGGCCATGAACGAGTTTTAACTTTCACCTCTTCCTGGGTGCAGCATAATTAACAATAGGTAGGTAAAGAAAGGTGAATGATAACAACACACATGTAGGGTGACCTCACTTAACCCAACAGAGCCACCTATTTTTTTGCACTTTCCATGTAGGGTGACCTCACTTAACCCAATAGAGCCACCTATTTTTTTGCACTTTCCATCTGTAACTTTCACCGCCCTGAAATGCCAACATTAAACTGAATAGAGAACAGTATAATGAGTCAAGGCGGTTTATGGCGGTATTGGCGTCTGGAGACACGGCAAACTGTGGCACTGCATTAAACTGAATAGAGAACAGTATAACGAGTCAAGGTGGTTTATGGCGGTATTGATGTCTAGAGACATGGCGGATTGTGGCGCTCTCGGCAGTAAATGGTGATTTTCATTTCTACCGTACAGGTGATGGGGATTTTTGTGAAAAAGGGGGCATGGTCTTCTAGGCGGCTCACGGCAGGGTGGTTTAGGGCAGCATGGGGTCTGTTGGGTCAACATCTTATGCATTAGCTAATTCATAGAAGGGCCAAAGGACATGGCGAGGGCACAGTTCAGATGGGTTCCAACCAGCAAGACATAAGGGTGTGTTTCAAAATTGGTCACCCTGGGGCAAAATTGAACTTTGAAATGATCAGAAAGATTTGTGCCATTGATTTTCCAAAAATCAAATGTAGTATTTGATAATATAGACCTTTAACTATTAGTTTCTCCATCTGGGATGTACAGTGTACACATTTGGAGGAGGGTATCAAAAAATATTGAGCTTACAGGAACCAGCAAAATCTATCGTTCCGTCCGACACCAAAACTTCAATCAGTTTGCAGTGTCATAATTTAGAGCTCCATGATACCTAGGATCTGACATGAATATTGTAGAGTTTCAAGAAACAGCCTTTCACCAGTAGACAAAAGAATGGTGAAATTTTTTCGGTGTCGGGCGGAATACTTTTTGAAACACACCCATAAGAGCTCCCAGTTCAGATGGTTTCCATTGTAGACATTTGCAAATTTCAGGATGGTTGAGCAATGGGTTCCCGCAACCCTAATCATCCAGTTCATCATGTTTACCTTGGCAGGACTTTGTTTACAATGTTGATGTCCCCCCGATGCTGGACTACCTCGATGGAATTTCTCCGTCCCACCTTCGTTCTGTGACGACTTGGCATCCTTCCGCTGGCTGTCTAGTTGTTTCTTTGTCTTCAATTTCTTCTTCTTCTTCGCTACAAACTGTATGAAAATGAAGAAATTCAGACAACATCTTCCCGGGTAGTCTCGCTTGGCCACACGCTATGGGCTCACCCCTTCGGTAAGTCACACTCCACGTCTGGCTCTTTTAGAGATTAACAGTCGTGAAGACCACGTGGTAGCAGCACGGGCACTTCTCATTTCACGTTTTGCTTCCGCGGCAATTATGAGTGAGAAAGCGTGGTGATTGGCTGGAGCACAGTGGAGTGCCATCTAGTGGTGTTCAGCCCCAAAAGCGCCAGTGTGTGGAAGACCGGGACGTCGGATACACACTGGGGCCGAGTGAACTTCCCGGGCTGTATTCGACTCACTGTTCTCAACTGTACCCAAACAGGCCGAGAACACAGGAATGTCTTCTCGAGTCTTGAACGGATAAAGTGCCTGTTACTATGGTTTCACTTCCGGCATCAATATGGTGGCCTAAAAATGTCCAGCTGTTCGACTCATTCCAGAACACCATTCTCTGCACCAGAACACACAAGAACAGGAGTCGACTCTTATTCTGCTGCACTGTTATTCTGCTGCAGCCACCAAAAGGACGTTTCATGGCCAAGAGGACATTTCGATGGATCCAAGGGACTCAATTTCACTAATCCTTACCTTTTCTGACATGTACTGGAGATGGACGGGCAAACCATCGGACACGGAGCTGTCAGACCCACCGCTGTCACTGCAAGAGGAAGCCACTCTATTGGCAGAGTGCAAACATAGCAATACGATTAACATCAGTTCTGAATTATGGAAACTGAGGTGGAGAAACTGCCTGGCGTGACAGAAGGTCCAGGGAGAGTGACAGAATTTGAGTCAACGATTTTGGTTCAAAATACCAATCAATGTTCACTGTTCTCCAACTTTTCATGGTTTGACTCAGCGGTACAACACGCCACAAGGCAGGAATAGGAGCTGTCAGCGAGTTGACCAATAGGTGTCACTACGGCCCAATTCAATGCATATAGCGGACCCAGTCATTAGCGATCGAGCAGCAATCACATAGATTTTCCTGTACATTGGTCCGCTAGTTGCTGCCATCTGTTGGCAATATGCGCGGCTGACTGCTCCTATTGTGAATGTGTAACGCGAGTCTCGTTATGAAGGGAAGTCAGGGAAGGGCTTAGGCCAATTGCAGAATATTTGACAAAAGAGAACTTGAGATGGAATATCCTACATTCAACAGGTTTTAAAAGGCCCCGGATTTGTTTTTTGTTCAATGTGGAAGCAATTTTCTGCCCTAAGTGTGAATGTTTCACAAGTTGGTTGGACAAAACAACTAGATTTTGACTCGGTTGTGAAACGTTTCGACTCGGTGGGAAGGGCACAACTGGATTTTGACTCAGCGGTCAGAAATTTTGACTTTGTGCTTCTAGGTAGGCAGTAAATAGGAGTTGGAGAACACTGAATGCAAGTGCCAAAACTTTTTTTTAAGTCCAAGGAAGATGTGATACTTGTCCTCTGCATCTAGCAGTTACAGACAGAGCATCCCTTGGCATGTTCTTTAGAACTGTAGATAAACTGCCTTGTTAGAACTGATTACCAAAGGATAGAATAGAATGAGAGAAGGACAAAATGGAGGACAGCACCAAAGGTTAGAAAACTTCATATTTCTGTTCGTATTTTGTTATCTACGGTATTCCATAATTTCAGAACATCTGATGTGTTGCGAGCTAAACGAATGAATTACACTAGCATTTTCCGCATCGTACACCCTATCCTATGACCTATATAAGATGATAAGGCCCCCTTTGCTCATCAACTAGTAAATGGGGTAACAACGAACAACATGAAGATATCTTAAAGATATTGTATCACGTGTATTTTCGGGGGCCACGAAAATCATTGTTTATTTACATTTTTTTATTGGTATCCAGTCTTTCTTTGTCTTATGAGTAATTTGTTGGTGGCATGCCCCTCTAGAAATTCTATTGATACCGAAGAACTCAATTTGGTGGGTTGGCATGTCCCAAAAGTCCAAAATAACATAATGTAAACACCCATGTTTACAAACATTGAAAGTAAACAATGAAGTCATGATACGTAGGGCCGATTTCACGAAGGGTGTTTAAGACTCAGACGTGTGTAACTTCGTCAAATGCATGGTGGAAGTGTGTGCATTTAGTGAAGTTACACGCATCTAAGTCTTAAACACCCTTTGTGAAATCAGCCTATTATCTTTAAATTCAAGGTATTGCACATGATAATTCTAAATCTGAGTGTGTAACCTGTATTTCAAATTGGGAATTCCTCGTAACTGCTATGGAACCGTACGTCGATCTGCTGGCGGAGCTACCACCAACCTCACTGATGATAGGTCTTCAGAATTCACCACCGCCACAAGACATACCTCGACCCCTCATCCGAGAAAGCATCACTGATATCGACGTCATCTAACGTCACTTCCTTGCCCTGCTGCTCAAGTCGTGCAACAATCTCTAGTTTGACCCTCTCCTCCAGTTCACAAATGATGTTGGCACACTGAAATGATACGAAAGTGAAACTGGTGTCATGCACTTGTCGGAAGCTATGTAGATAAATAAAATGCTCTTTTCTTACCAAATGGAATATTATGGAGCGCACTCCTCATCTCAATAGGCCTTTTTACACGGTGTGGGTTCGAGTAAACCGACCTCCACCCTCCTCGGGCGGGTTCAGTTCAGGATGGATTGATCGCTTTTACACGGTGCGGGTTCGGTAACCGGCCTCGATCCAGTTCGAGGTCGGTTCTTCTTCACAGGTAACTTACAGCAAGTACGCGAGTGACGTCACTCAGGTACATGTAGCATGCTCCATCCCGCCCGAAGCCGGTGGAGGTTGGTTCGCTTTTACACGCGAGAATAACCAGCCTGCAGCTACCTCCACCTTCCCGAGACTCACGCGGCGAACTGAACTGGTCCGATGAAGGCGGAGGTCAGTTGTTTCGCTTTTACACGGGCAAAAAATAACCGAACCCTCCTCGATCCAGTCTCGAACCGTGTAAAAAGGCCTAATAGGACACGATATCAAGGTGACTTGTTAAGTCAACATGTTCATCAGACAGGTTGCATAACAAGATATACACCAAAATGATAAATGACGGGGTGCCGTTCTCTGAAGAATCAGAGAATGATAATACATGTAATGGTCTAAAATTGTGGTGTGATATTTGATATTGATGTACAGTGGTGTAGTTCTAGACTAGCATTTTAGCTGCCGTGTGTGATGCGGGTCCTACTAAATAGCGTCAGCAACAAATTTTAGCTTTAGCAACTTAGAAGTTGGCGTCAACAAGATTTTATGGGCCGTATTCAAAAAGGGTGATCATCGCGTGACTAAAGGCCTCCATACACTGAATGAGAAACGTCGAAATTAATCACTACAATTGTCCGTTCCAAAATACTTTTTGTGGAAACATTCCATAAATGTTAACATCTTCTGACACTTTTGTGGAGTATTTCAACATGTCGCCAGATCACGTCTTGTCGAACTGACCATAGCTTCGACTAATTTCGACTTTTGTCATTCAGTGTATGGAGGCCTTAAGACTTAGACGTGTGTAACTTTACTAAATGCACACACTTACACCATGCATTCAACGAAGTTACACGCATCTAAGTCTTAATCGCGCGATGATCACCCTTTGTGAATACGGGCCTATATGTTCAGGAAGGCTTTTTGGGCACTGAAATAGGCCTAGACTAAAGTTTAAACAACATACAGCAGTAAAATAATGATTTAGAAAAGAAATTTAAACCACTTCAAAATATTTCCGTGCGAAACAGTGACGCCATACGGGACTGTAGTGGCAAATGTGGGAACTAGAACTAGTCTGAAGTAAGGTTTCGTCAGCAATTAAATTTGACCCGAAAAAGCCAAAATAATCCTCAATTTCATTAATTTTCTTTAAAGCAGTGCAGGTTTACACCATTGCAACAATATTTTGAGACATGGGTGCCCTGAGGATGTTATAAAACCTTGCTGACGCCAACTTTAATGTTGCTGACGCTTGTTGATGCTTAAATTTGTTGCCGACGCTATTTAGTAGGACCGGTGTGATGCCAGTGGAAGGATGACTTCATAAAAATTTGCCAGGGTGAAACCTGAAGCAGAGAAAAGCAAATTTGATATCAGGTACATACAGTAGCAAAGGAGGAAATATACATAGCATACACAGGCAAAATGACGTACTGTGGTGTCGGAGTTATGCCGGATTCGACTCCATATCCACCCATTGGTTCTGGGGAATTTGGGGTTCGGCCTGTGGACTGAAATTGTGGTGTGGGCGGATATGAATGATCCGGAGACATGCCCCGATACCAAATCATTTTTGTTTGGGCTATACCTTCCCTAAAAGTACGGCTAGGCCTAACCGCCCCCAGTCCGGCATAACTCCGACACCACAGTATATATGGCGGACGTACATCTACTTTTATATCCACCGTATAGTACAGTGGATCATCCTCTGGACATCCGGTGTACGTATGGCTTACGTACGGAAAATATGTCCGCCGAGTATATGCCGTACGTATGGCATACGCCATATATCCCGCGTACATACGACGACGTACATACAAATTGAATCTAGCTACTTTTATATACGGTATATACATGTATGCACAACCAGGACTGGCGGACATATGCCGTATATACGCCATACGCCCGCCAGATGTACGTCACTTTCCCTGTGTAGGGTGCTTATACTATAGAAGATACTGGTAATGAAAATGATGAACAAAGGGTCTTGTGGGAAGGGAAGAAGGGTATGGATCATGAGGAATGGTTGGGTGAGAGTCTATTTACGGTTAGCACAAAGGGGCTAGGTTTGATATTACAAGGCCTATTCGCCGCTGTCATGCACTGGTTAGCAGAGGTAGCGAGCATAAAGGGGTCGTAATCCTACGTCAGGCTTAAGCCAGGCTTAGTGCTGGTCGTGGCCCTATCATCATGAGCATAAAGGTAGACGCAAGCTGCGTCTTGGTGTATATATGGGCGTAAGCCTACGCCTGCTCATTACCAGGCGTAAAGCTGTCTTAGTGAAAGTAGGCTGTCATTTTTCCTAGCATTGGTATTCGCATTGCTTATGCCCGTTGTACACGGTAGGATTTTTTTGTACTAAAAATTATAAATGAGGCTCATGAAAGGTGATTTCGGTCATAGGCTGCCAATTGCCTCGCTGAAAGGCATTGTGAACACCCATTTAAGCCCCATTTATAATTTTTAGTACAAGAAAAATCCTACGTGTACAACGGGCATTAGTTTACTTGTCAAAGGCCACCTAACATTTTCAATGAGCAGTTACGCCGTACATTATCACTGTTATACCTCAGCGCAGACGTTATGTCAGTGCCCCTAGTTTTATGCACCCTTCCTAAACTTAATGCTCGTCGACTAGAAACCGTTACACCCAGCCCGTTTACACCCAGGTTTACGACTACACTTGCGACCCCTTTATGCTCGCTACCCAAGATGCTGTTTGGAACTGTGACAATGTATACCAGTACTCTGAATCAGGTCAATTTTCTGCATTTCTGACCTTTTGTCTGGAGACTGAGGACTAATTTTAGCCTGGCTAACAGAGCTAATAGCCAGTAGTCATACACGGGAGAGACCTTAATACATTGGCAAGAACAAACTTTGGGCAGAGAAAAAGTAAAGTTCATAGAGTGTCCATCATGGCCTACCATGTGTCTGTACTACCTCAAACTTCGTACGCACAAACCCATGGAGAACTTCGCCAGGATTTCTGTTTCTCTCGCACCTCGCGTTGCGGTGCACCAATCAGGACACTTGTTAGCCAACCTTGCTCCCTGGTCATGCTGGTCGGCAACAAGCCAATTAAACCAACTGCTGTATATTTTGTGGTTGGAAAGTATTAGGAACAAGGATGGTCACAAATTGTCCAGCCATTCTATCAATTGCAATTTACCCACTTCTCGCATGAACTACATGTATGCTGTGAACAAAAATAACGAATATTTTCTAAAACGGAGAAGGCAGGTGTACAGAAAGACTGACATGGTATATGTATTTAGAAATGTTCAAGTTTATTGCAAATGTTAACGATCTATGATGAAAAACGAAAACTAACAGCGGGAGTCAGTCCACAAACAGCTGTCCACAAACCAGTCCGGTTGCAAACAGCTCACCACAGCGAAGTTCGACAAGGGTTTGTGCGAGCGTAGTTGGACAGGGGAGCGATGTCACAACCCTTGGTAGTCAAGATGTAGAGTGTCAGGACTCGTGCATTGAAACAGAAGGATAAGAGCTCATGCGGCAGGGATTGAGCAAAGATTTAAACATTTACCGGGAATCATGACGAAGACGGCACAAACATGAACGCATGAAATAGGAAAAAACAGCACAGAGACGACTTTAGTTAAGATATCACATGAAGGGTTCCTGTCTTTGGTACCAGGTTGAGCTGACGTCTGTGACCCAATTTGACCAACACCACAGAGGAATCAAACGTAAAGTGTTCAACTGCGAACGATGAAGTAACTGAGGGATACACTTCTTGTGTTGTCACCAGATGTCTCTCACTGCCTGAATTTTGGCTTCACGTAATAGGCACGAGCTTCAACTTTTTTTTTATGGTAGAGAGGTACCTGTACATGAATCTGTCAACTTAATGCCTTGAATTCCTTCATATGTTGCCACCAGATGTCTTTCACTGCATGAATTTCAGCTGTACGTAATAGGCATTAGCTTCAACTTTTTGTATGGCAGTGGGGTACATGAATCTGTCAACTTGTTGCCTTGAATTTCGTTCCTGAGGATAACATAACTATTTACAGCACAATTAGTGTTCCATGTGCAAATGTACCCTAGCCTCTTCAAATGTACACGGATGATCCTCCGCTCACATCGTTTGTGGGGTTCTCATTAATTCAGTCCTTTTGTATCATAAAATCAACTAGTCCAAGTTCAACAAAATTTGCACTGAACATGCAGAAGGGTCTTGCTTATCAGAATGCAAATCTGTTGAGGTTTAAAGGGATACTGTCCACATTTATAAAATGTTAAATTTGTAAGTTGAACCTTTATGTTTGATTCCTTTATGCCAACAATGAGAGCTATTCACCACACAGTGTTTCTGCCAGAGGGGGGATGGGGGGGGGGGTGATCCCCTCCTCAAAAATTTCAAGGAGAGGATATCCCCCCTCAAGTTTGCAGACTAACCTTTTTCAAATATCACTATTTTCACTTCAGTAGTGTTTTTCTTTAATTTGTCACATTTCAAATGCAATTTTCATGCAGAAGGAAGACTAATTTTGCATTTTGGAGTGTAAAAAATGACTCTGGAGGCCATT